>JBAMJV010004928.1:0-84900 GCA_037951105.1 Echinarachnius parma | reverse complement strand
ACATGGCGATATTTCATTACGTTTCACTAAGTTAGCCGTGATCTCCACCACGGTGGAAATCAACTCAACCATTTTAATAGCTTTCGTCAACATTCCATGCCTGTTAACTGCCCCCGAGACCTAGTGGTATTATAGAGATAATCTCCTCCGGTTACACGCAGTAAACCGATAAGAACGGTGTAAACGGTGATAAAATTCTACTAGAGGCACGAATCTCTCAACCTCTCCTCAGGCCTGAGAAGCGGTTATTTTCTAACTTGGGTGAAACGTAATGGTATCAAGAATATACTAATTCCGGTCAGTGGTCACGCGTGCGTTTGATATAATAAAGGTTCATTCAATATTATTTCAATAGGATCGTCAGATTGTTTTAGACGGTTTTGGAGAGACAACTGTTGACCTAAGCGACTGTCAAGTGGGAACTATGGACATGGACCATACCAGAGTAAAAACACACGACGGAGTCCAGACGAAATGTTGGAAGGTAGGCTTAAATTATAGTCAACACTTGTACCACACCGAGCATGGTGGCTTAGCGGCTAGAGTGTCCGCCTCATGCACGGGAGGTCCCGGGTTCGAACCCATACCGGGTCATACCAAAGACTTTACAAATGGTACCCTCTGCCTTCTAGCCAGGCGCTCGGCATTTATAGAATGGAACATTTTATTTTTGAGGCCAAGACCGAGATCCGTCAACAATGTCAAGGCCGAGACCGAGACCACTTGGTTTTCGGGGCCGAGACCATTGGTTATGATGGTCGAGATCACTAAAAGTGGCCTCGAGACCTCTTCAAGTTTGTAAAGGGGGGGGGGGGGGCGTTTGGGGGGGGGGGCGTTTGAACCCCCCCCCCCAAAAAAAAAACAGCCCTTTTTTCATCAAAGGGGGGGGGGGGGGGGGGGTTAGGTACGCATAATTATAGTTGACATTAAATAGTGGATAACTACAATTGCTAAAACTTCAAACGTAAATATCTTTCTAACGAAGGGGAGGTTCAGAAAACCGAAAGCTCTTCCATGATTCTAATTGGTAATCCGAGTACAACGAGGTCTGTGAAAAACACTAGCATTCTAAGTAAGTTTTGTGGATGTTGACAATGTTACTAGACCCCTTAATAACTGATTGAACTAAATAACATCCATGAGAGATGTTCTAATCGTAGTGAGGCTGTATTTATAACCTTTCAATGTATTTATTTAAGTGAATTAATGAGAAGTTTTTTACCCACGATTAAAAAACCGTCGCCACCTTTCAACGATTTCCTTTCCTCTCTAAATTTAGAAAATCTACCAGGTAACTGGATCTGTGACCGCTTTCATCAAGAGGCACCCGACCGTGGTCATGATTCTTCGACGTCTTATCGTGGTTGGCCTATATATCTCCTACCTCATCTACGCCTGCATTCACGACTTCGAGGCCGCAAGGTTCCTCGTGATCGTCACCGGTTTGGCTCTCTTGATTTACATCTACGTCCTGGTACGCGATAACGCGGGGGAAGTGGTGAACGAAAAGCTATTTGTCCCACTAACGGCGATCATAAGTTCGAAAGCGGACGCTTTTAAGTGGTAAGTGAAATTGATACTTTCCAATGTTTACCAGAAAAAAATTATATTAGAAAATCTATATACATGTATTTTTTGTTTTATTCATGTATGTATGACGAAAATATTTACTATTTTAACTACCATATGTTCTATCGATTATCTAATATCATGTACAATCTCCGGCCTAATTATGACGATTTGATGCATAATATTACCTGTTTTATAATGGTGATCTGACTTATTTTTGAATTTAACACAAAATAAGATTACACATACTATATTCATTGTAATTCATCCTTTATCGAAAAGAAATGTGTGTTTATAGACATGTAAACATATTTAATATATTTCGAGTTATTATAATTATCAATTCAAATACATTCACTGAATACATTCTCCAACTGTAATGCAGCCATAGGCGTACCCGGGGGGGGGGGGGGTGGGGGGGGGGGGGGGGGGTGGGGGGGGGGTTAACCCCATTCCCCCTTTGATAAAAAGGGCTGTTTTGGGGGGTTCAACCCCCCCCCCCCCCTTTACAAAATTTAAGTGGTCTCGACCATCATAACCAGTGGACTCGGCCCCCAAAAACCAAGTGGTCTCGGTCTCGGCCTCGAAATTTTTGACGGATCTCGGACTCGGCTTGGAAAAATCACCAACACCCCCCCTCGAAAAATCCGCACCGACACCCCTCTCGAAAAAAATCCTCACCGACAACCCCCCTCGACAAATTTTCACCGACACCCCCCAATAAAAATATCGTTACCGACCTCTTCCCCTCGAAACATCATCAACGATAACCCCCCCCCCCCCCTCGAAAAATCCTGGGTACGCCACTGAATGCAACTTTATATTGTTTAAGAACTTACACATTAAAGTCTGTTCTCGTTTATACAAAATAACCCATTATCTACAAGAGCCTGATGTTTCCCGTATTAAATATGTGGGGGTTTCAAAATCTAATAGGGGACAGCTTATAAGGACCTTTGTTAATCTAAATGACGTCATATCTTCACATGCCCATCCGTATGTTGATGATCAACATGTTATGATCGTATTATTTTATAATTTATGTGTCAAATAAAAACGTATTACAAATATTAATCATAATAATCAATTCAAATCCAATCCCTTAATACCGTCACAAATATTGATAGAAAATTTGTTCAATAAACTTTGTAGAAAAACTAACATTTTCTTTGCGAATGCGATTTACGTAATAATCTCCGCAGGCCCTCCGTATCATGACGATTAACGTGTTACGATGGTATTTATACGCCAAGTGATATTCACTTTAAAACTCGTTGCACATACTTTGTACACGGTTATGACTATCCAGTGGATAATTTAAAGACTGAATATTTCAATCGTAAATATATTTTTTAACGAATGGGAAATTCGACAAACCGAAACTTGTCCCGTGCTTTTATTGTGAATACGGATACAACAAGGTAATTTTACTAAGGGACTTTATTTAGTAACATTGTCCAAATCCTCAAAACTTACTTGGAACTTTAGTGATTCTCTCATAACTTGTCATATTCATAATAATAATACAAGCACGTGACAGGTTTTGTTTTTTAAAATTTCCATTTTCTTCAAAAGATATTTACGATTGTTCAAGTGTTCCGATGTTAAACTGTCTACGGGATAATTTAAGCCGTGTACAAAGTAAGTGCAATGAGTTTAGTGAATATCACTTTACATTTTTGCTCATTTCCCGGGTAAAAAAAACCCATCAAATTAACGTGAAATCTTCACACATTTCTCTGTGGACATATCAGATCACACCAATACACATTTTACTAATCACTCATTACTTGTTGCACTTGTGAACAAAGTTACTAGATCCCTTTAAAGCATTTTTTTGCGTTATCCCTTCTCAGGCCGCTTCGTATATTGCTGGTCATCGTGCTCGCGTTAACTTTGTTTCTCGTAACTCGGCAACATCCAAGCAACCTCATCTCTTTCTGCGGACTTCTCTTCCTCATCTCAGTCTCCTATCTAGTCTCCAGAAACCCAGGCAAGGTAAATTAATATTACCCTTTCCGTGCCTGTTAAGACAATTTAAGAAATCGTACTCTTTGAATCTGCATTCAAATCTATAATATATATTAATCTCTTCATATTCTAAATGACTTTTGTAAAAATAACATTAATGTTTTTAGCCATGCCACCATGTGTGCCTGTGTGTGTTTGTGTGTGACAGCTTTATAAAGCGTGTAAAACTGTAAATAATATTTCTATCTATAAGGGGGCTTCTGCCTACAAGTCTATAACTTTGTTGTAGTCTTCCAATTTAAACGTTGCTTTGTGTAAACTGGTTCCATCCAACAACCTGCGAAGCCTCACCCTTTTTCATTGACATTGATGAATAGTGATAAATAAACAATAACATCATTTCGCATTGCTATTTTTGCGCAATCACGTTGAATCAGACATGTCCGATGCATTAACTAGATTCCTACAGAAATGGTTTCCTTTTAATTAACAGGTCAAATGGCACCCAGTGATATGGGGATTCATTATTCAGTTTGTCCTCGGTATCTTCGTCCTACGGACATATGTGGGTATCTCGCTGTTCCGTTGGCTAAACGATCTCTTGGCGAGTTTCTTCGAGTTCTCGTCAGCCGGTTCGGAGTTCCTCTTTGGAAAGGACTACAAGGAGCACTTCTTTGCATTTGCGGTAAGTTGGCAACGTCTCATCCTGATCCAAAGCTTTACATCTCAACCCGATCTGTGACCCCGAATCCTAAAGCCCTCCGCACACACCCGACTTGACCCGATCCGACTGGTTTTCAGTCAGGCTATAGAGTCAGTTTCGCTCAGTCGAGGCCGATTCAACGTAATGAATCGGCCCCGAATGATCTCCGACTGGCTCTTAACCGGCAAAACAGGAGTCCTGATGCAACGTATACTGAGCTGAACCGACTGAATACCAGTCGGATCGGGTCGAGTCGGCTCTGTGTGCTCCAACTCCCACCCGAATAATTTGGTCAAAAATGAAAACTTTTAACTTATTGTGTACACAATATGCCTATCCTCATTGGACATGCATGATTAAAATTCAATATTTGTACCAATCCTCTATCATTTTGGGGTTATTGATAACAAAACTTTCTTAGAAAACTAATGTTATTGGCTCAGATTTCTATCAGTGGCAACACTTTTGACCAGGCTTATCATATATTTAGTGACCTAAATTAACTTCCCTTGTAAGTTGTGATTGTTCTCATTGCTGTTACCCGCTTTAACAAGTAAGGACCACGCTATTTCAAGTTTCTTTCAACAATACTTCTTTCAAATGAGACCGAGAGTAAAAACGCTCATTTAAAAAAAAATCATTTTATTCCAAAGATATATTATAATATACCTGTTCATGTACTTGCTAAGTCATTCTTCAATACAATATTGTAAACACAAGCACGGTCGTTATAAATAACTTGAAATGTGTTGTTCATGTTACATGATCACGCAAAGATAAGTACACACATATGTTTTTTGTATATATTAATTTCAATCCCCCTTCCCAATCGTTATAATTTTAAAAACAATGATCATGATATTAGTTTGATATAAACTGATCAGTAAGTATGCTAATTTCGAGAAAACAATTAACACATTATGCTAAGCTAGCTAGCGCGCTCTCCTCTGTGCGATATACATGAACGGCTTCGCTACGATACACATAGTGAATTACGCGTAAAACGACTCAAACACATCTAGTCGGAGCGATTAGTTTGCTCGCTCAAGTGGCTGAAATATGACACCTGCGTCTCGCGAGCGAACGTGATCGCCGTTTGGGGGGAAAGCTATTATCTCCTTAACGGGACCTTTTCCCTCACTGGTAAAACCATTAATCTGGAATGTCAAGAGACCCCATGACCCCTATGTGCATGTCACTAAGCAAACAATTAAATAAAATTCATCAATATTCTTTTTTATTATTCCATCGTCCCAGGTTCTACCTATCTTATTCTACTTCTCCAGCGTCATATCAATAATGTACTACTTGGGCATCGTCCAAGTGGTGATCGAGTAGATGGCTTGGTTGATGCAGCGGACAATGAAAACCACGGCCATCGAGTCATTGAATGCTGCTGCCAATATATTTTTGGGTGTCGTAAGTTGAAACAAATCCGAATCCGGCTAATATTAACTACAACCGTTTACCAAACCATTGGGTAAACCCTAACCTCTACCGAAGACCCAAAACCGGTAATCAAAAACATCTTCGGAACAAGGAAACCTGGTATTCATAACGTTGATGTTTATCCTCATTCCTACCGAAAAGTGCCAACGCTACTCTGTGAACACACTGTGTACATAATGTGATCACAGTGCATACATACTATAACCAAACTGTGAACACACCATAACCACACTGTGAACACACTGTCAGTGCACTGCGATATATACCTTGGTCACACTGTGTTTTACAGTGTGTTCACAGAGTGATGAGTGTCGAACTGCTCAATGGCTCCTATTTAACATTGTGTACACAGGATGTTCACACTGTGATCCACTGTGAGAAACATCTATGTGTTCACACTGTGGTCCACAGTAACGAATAACAATGTGGCCACATTTTGGCACCCTGTGCTCTTTCTGGTAGGGATATTCAGGCCGGGAAAAGTGTATAACTTTTCTGTGTAAAATACTAACCTCGATTAGCATTTGCTATTTGTTAGCTCTATATGTCAATTCATCAAATGTATTATTTCAAGCATGTATAACTGAACTGGGAATATAAATATTGAGTTTATTATTATTATCATTGAAAAATGAACTGCATTTCCCTTTCATTTCATAATTCATAATTGTTTTTAATTAATAGACTGAGGCGTGTCTGCTAGTAAAGCCATACATCGAACGCATGACCAACTCAGAAATACACGCCGTAATCACTGGCGGCATGTCGACAGTTGCGGGCGCCATTTTAGGTGCGTACATTTTTCTTGGTATCGACCCCACTCACCTCATCGCAGCCTCCGTGATGTCTGCCCCGGCAGCCCTGGCGGCGTCCAAGCTCGTCTACCCGGAGACTGAACAATCCCAACTGATCACAGGGGAAGACACGCAGCTGCCTGAAAGGTAAGCCTGCTGATAAGAACACATCATGCCCGGGGTAGAAGGGAAGGGAGAGGGGGGGGGGGGGGGGGGGGGGGCACTCGTGTATATTAGTAATAGGTATGCGCCGCTTTTAAGGCCCCCTTTTTCAGAGCCCAAAACTGCTTCAAAAATAGATACTCTGTAGATCTATTAGTAAACGATCCCCGCTCTATAGACCTATTAGTAAAAAATAGCCACTCTGTTGACCTTTGAAAAAAAAAGGAGCCGCTCAATAGACCCATGAATTCGTTCGTTCGTTCGTTCGTTCGTTCGTTCGTTCGTTCGTTCGTTCGTTCGTTCGTTCGTTCGTTCGTTCGTTCGTTCGTTCGTTCGTTCGTTCGTGTCTCCTCAGATCAAGATTAACGTTTCTAAATTAAGACCTTCCATCGCTCGATTGCTGCGATGGCCGCCTCGCTCACAAGGGCCAGGTCTTCATCCGTGCAGCCCACTCCGCCACACTGCAAGATGTGGTCCACCGTCTGGGTCTCCCCGCAGTCGCAGAGGGTATCTCCTTCATGGCCATAGCCTCATCTTGCCATGTTGGCCCTATACACCGCCCCATTCTAGTCTGCATTCGGTTCAGGCATTGTCACTCTGGCCACTTCAAGTTGAGTCCTTTAAGGAGTAGGCCATTGGCTGATGGTGGAGGATTCTGCTCAGGTGGTGGGACAGACTGGAGGAAGGTGTGTCGGGATGGAAGGCGTCTGCGGGGATGTTGGTGTCCGTACAACATGTGCTTGTCATCTGTGGACTGTTTCAATCGTTCTTTTAGGCAGGTGTTAGCAGGTTAGTGCGTCTTTGGTCTGGAGATCCGATGCCAGCGTGATGACACATCTTCTCAACTTTTGTTGCAATTGGTTTCAAGCAGCCTGTTTTCGTTCGATATGTATTGTTGAGTGTGCTGTCAAGCTTCTTCACATGGACTGATCTGCTCTAATAATACTGGGTAAGCATTTTCATGGAAAGTGTATTCACAGTGTGATGAGTTTCGACACTGTGAACAACATAGTTAAAGTGATCTATTAACTTTGTCAAATTCAACTTAAATCACTTGGTGGCTTCTGCTCTTGTCCATTTTTTTTGGCTTTTGTTAACAGAAGAATGAATGGATTTCGAGTTTTCAAAATGTCTCCCTCATTATGGGAATATCCCGGATTGAATGAAACCTGTTCCAAGAAGGCTTGTTAGGATAAACGTGCAGCAGGTGGTAAACTCTGACATAAATCATGTAAATGTTAACCTTATCTCCCTAGTAAACAGTGTTCGTTTCAATGAATATCATACATTATCAGAAGAATTGATTTTGGTTGAATTGAAGATTCAAATATAGCATTTTGAACAATTATCATGAAGTTAATGGACCACTTTGGTATTATTATCATTATCGTTAAAATGTATAATGCTTGTTTTTACCATTACCACATCAACATGATCAATTTCGGTATTATCCTCTATCTCTACCACAGGACAGAGCGCAATATAGTAGAAGCGGCGTCTAACGGTGCAGCTAATGCCATAGCCCTGATCTTGAATATTGCTGCCAATTTGATTGCATTCATTTCTCTGCTGGCGCTATTGAACGGTTTTCTGGGCTATTTCGGTGGACTGGTGGGGTACCCTGAACTTACTTTCCAGGTATGTTTGATTTGATTTGTTTTGATTTAACTTGATTTGGTTTGGATTGGTTTGGTTTAGATTGGTTTGATATGAATTTGTATCTCCTTTGCATTGATTTGGTTTGGTTTAATTTAAATTTATTTTATTCTTATTTTGTTACATTTGATCCAATCTGATTTGATTATATTAAATTTGATTTGGTGTCAATTTATTTCATAAATGTTTTTGTCTACATAACATCAATTGATGAGATACAATTGTACGTAACTGTACGCAATGATGATCATTTTTTTCTAGATGATCCCCAACGAAAATAATCCATGGCTACAAACCGTTATTTCTGTAAACTGATATATACCCTAAACTCTGCTTGGGTATTGAACACCTTAATAGTTGTCTTTCTTTTTTTCTTCTCCTATGTTTGTTACTCCCTGCCAAAAAGAACACACTCATCCACAGTATGAACACACTATGAAAGCACTGTGATTCACAGTGTGGACAGTGTGAACACACTGTGTTTCACTTTCACAATGTTAAATTCGAGCGTTTTCGCTCACCAACTTATACTGTGAATACACTGTGAGGGCACTATCGCCACAGTGTGAAATTGCCTGCGTTCACAGTGTGTAAAACGGTGCGCTCACACTTCTTCTTGTGTCTCAGTAAGTTCACAGTGTGTTCACAGTGTGAGTTGGCTTTCACACTGTGAAAACGCTCGAATTTAACATTGTGGTCCACACTGTGGATGAGTGTGTTCTTTCCAGCAGGGCTGTTAGGTCAAATTATGGGGGAGTGGACACTTGCTCGCCGTGCATGAAGCAGCTCATCCCGTACTATGCAACTATCTTGATATACTGATTATTTCCTTCAACTTTTACATTTTATTGTCGTTTTATTATCCGACTCAGTTGATCTGTTCCTACGTGTTCATGCCTCTCGCGTTTCTAATGGGTGTGGAGTGGGGCGACTGTCGAATCGTGGCCGAGCTGATCGGACTGAAGACCTTCCTCAACGAGTTCTACGCCTACGAAGTGTTGGGGGAATACATCAAGAACAGGGAGACCGGGATCGGACCTACTTTATCTGTAAGGAAATTCCAACATATAGGAAACAACTTGATTCTGGACTAAAGTTTACTAAACCTCACCAAAAAAAGGACACAATATTTCAGGTTACCAGTAACACAATTACACTGGAATGTCAGGAGACTCATTGGCCCGTATTCACAAAGGAGGTTTGTACAGACCATGGTTTAAACCATGGTTTGCATCTATGGAATGCCAATTGTAAACTGATGGAGAGAGAGAATGTAAATTCCTTACTTGTTAACAATGTTGATGGTACACATTATCTCTCCATCAGTTTACAATTGGCATTCCATAGATGTAAACCACGGTTTTAACCATGGTTTGTACAAACCTCCTTTGTGAATACGGGCCAATGTCTTCGTAGTTTCGTATTATCAATGCAAATCGTGCTACATATACTGACATCCAGGCAGAGGAGCTCTTGATGTTCTAGTCAATTAGTATAACCCTTAACAGAACATATTGTGTTCTTTCGATTGAGGTTCACTAATTTAATTTTAAAAACCCAATATAACAGATGATTGTTAGACATTTACACTGAAATGTCAGGAGACTTCTTGTCTGTACGTCAGTAGGGGGAGGGCTGCAACCCCCTTTCCCCTTGTACGCCTGCATGTATCTATAAATGTTACACCCTACATGACCTACACGTCAAACTAATAAACAACTTTAATTGTGTTTTCTAGCTACGTTCTGAGGTCATTGCGACTTATGCTCTGTGCGGTTTCTCCAACATTGGGTGCATAGGAGTTAGTCTTGGTGTCCTCACGCCGCTGGCGCCATCTAAAGCCCATATCCTGCCCGGTTTGGCGGTCACGGCCCTCTACGCGGCATCAGTAGCTTGCTTCTCGACAGCTTGTATTGCAGGTATAGACCAATATTCTGAACCGATTTTGATCAAATAAAGTTTGTATCATCTTTAAGATCATGTGCTCTTCCAAATATTACACTTAGTTTTCTATTACCTCACCAATTAATTATTTCTTGAAGCGTCCTCTAAACCCAAACTGTATTATCCCTTTAACGATTCACTAGATCCCTAAATGCAAACAATAGACACAGTCACGGGAAACAAAAGTTATATAGACTATGTACATTGATACCGTTCGCCCCGAACTTTCGGCATATTCATTGTATATTTATATGTACAGGAGAATAATGTACATGCATATAAACATTTTTGGACAAATGCATTCTTGTAATTTAATTTAACATTTGATAAACAGATAATATATAACATTTATCCACATTTCTTTCTTATTTCGTTCTTATTTTGGTTATTGCAGGCATTTTGTATGTACCAGATGAGTTGGATATCCCAGCTGCACCTCTTTCAACAGTGGACCCGTTCTCCGTGAATGATACAATCACTGAGATGACAACATCACTCCTCTTTACCTCATTTTGAAGAAGAAAAAAAACCCACTAAGTTAATTATTTTGTATGTTAACCATGGTCGATTCTAGTCAGAATAATACTCATAGAATGAGATCCTGTTTGTTCATTCATGCATACACGCAAGTGGTAAGTGTCTAATTTATTGTATTTATTAGACACTTAACTTCTTATCAAACTTCAGTACCCCAGGATTAAGCTTTTCATGTAGCATTGTATTTACGAACTACTAATTGAACTTCTCATTCAGTCTCTATCTCAGCTTGTTTTCAACAAACGTTGGTTTAATATTGTATTAACTGTACAATCAGTGGCGTAGCTACAGGGGGGGGGGGGGTGGGGGGCTAGGGCATGGGGGGCACGTGCCCCTTCAGAATTTGTAAAACAAAAACAGGTGGAAAACTGCGTAAAGAAATACGCATTTTACCATGTTTCTTTTCCAAACCCATTAAGCATTTATGTTTCTTTCACCTTCTTCAGTCCACTTAACTCATGCTCTAATAAATGCTCCTTTACAATCGTTTGCATACTTTCTTTCAATTTGTATGTGTAGTCTAATATATTAATTTGTAATCTTTAATTATTCTTGAACGTGTACTATATAAAGATTTATTTACATTTTTTGTTCTAATTTGTTCTTAACGTTTAGTTTTAGCACAAACATGTTGTGTACATTCACGTGATCGTATTTTATATAAGTATTTTTATACGTTCCCATCTTTTACAACAAAACTTAGATTCTTTATGTTCTATATTGTAGTAAAAATATATATAAATATAATGTGTACTTTGCTATTTCCATGTATGTAACGAAGCAAATTTCAATATTGGACAATAAATAAACTTGAACTTGAACTTGAACGATTAAAGGGATAAAGTAACTTTGTTGACAAGTACAAACAGTGAAGCGTGGTAAATAAAATGTGTATTAGTGTGATCTGATATGACCAGAAAGTAATGTGATTTGGCCGAGAAATGAGCGAAAATGCAAAGTGATATTTACTTAATATGCACTTTCTTTGTACACGGCTGAAAAGGTCCCGTAGATAATTTCATATCCGAACACTTCCATCGTAAATATCTTTTGAACGAAATGGTAATTTGAAAAACCGAAACCTGTCCCGGGCTTTTATTGTTAATATGAATATGACAAGATGGGAGAGAACCACTAGAGTTCCAAGTAATTTTTGATGATTTGGACAATGTTACTAAGTACCTTTGACACATCAGCATTATTTTTTAGTTTTAGCACAAAACCTTTGTGTTCATTCACGTGATCATATGTTATAAGTTCCCATCTTTCACAACAAAACTTAGATTCTTGATGTTCTGTATTGTTAGAAATATAAATTAAATATTATATACTTTGCTCTTTTCATGTAAGTAACGAAGCAAATTTCAATATTGGACAATAACATGAAGTTGAACTTGAACGATTAACGGTCATGGTATCAGGTACATCTGTGACTATCTAATGCGACGCCTCTCAATGCCAACAGCGGATGAGTCCATCGATTTCCAGTTATAGATTATCGCAACTCACGTATGTATCGTAAAAGGAATGTGGGCGTGTTGAAGGTCATGGGTTCGGTGCCTAGCCCTGTGACGTCAAGTGCATAGGTGTAGGATGCAGTTGGGGGGGGGGGGGGGCTTGGGGGCTGCAGCCCCCCCCCCCCCCCCCCCCCCCCCCCATGAGTTATGGAAACGGCCCTATATTCGGGCAAAATCATGTTATATACATTCGGACAGTGTCATGTTATTTCGGGGCAAAACTGTCTCATATTCGGGCAAAATTGTGTCAGTTTGGACTACACAATGGAAAACATGTCCTTTTTGGGCTTCAAAGAGGTGAGGACCCCCCTTTTTTTTCCTTGTCGGGTGAACATTCGAAAATTCGGGCAAAATAAAATTCGGGCAAAAGACCTCGGCCCCCCTCAGCTGAGAAGAACGTGCCCCGAGCGCCCATGGTCATGTATGATGTGCTTCGTGCAAGACAATGTATCAATAATTGTCTATGATGTAGTGCTATTATGCATACCCAGCAACGGCGTGAGTCTGTTCGAGAGGCGCAGTGCATTGGAGCGGCGAGCATTGTTTGCGAACAATTGCTCGCCCCTAATGCATTGTGCTTTCCGAACGGATTTACGCCGGTGATACCCAGTATATTGATATTATGTTTAAACGAAACTTGAATCGCTCAATCTCATTCGTCATTATGTATTATGTAACGTTCTTACGTAGTTTGCGGGTGGTGGTCGGGCTCGGCGCATGTGCGCATGACTTTGTAAAGATGGATGTCATGTTCTCGTTTCATGCTCCGAATATTTGTATTATGTATACACCAGTAGCTAAGCTTAATTATTTACACTCATGCACTCGCACTTGCACGTGCACACGCACACATGTATACCAATTTCGTTCTCCGGTCATTTTGATTTTCCCTTGATTAATGGAGACGATGGCTGTAAACTTCCCTCGCCCCAAATTATTTGATAATATATTTGATAATTCTTTAAATGAAAGTCAATATTATACACCGTTAGAATTTAATGATAGATTTACGAATACTCCCGATAATATTTCTTTATTACATATTAATTCAAGAAGTTTGAATAGAAATTTTGAATATTTTGAAAATCTCCTTTATAGCTTAAAATTTAATTTCTCTGTTATAGGTATAAGTGAGACTTGGTTACACAATAACTCCCCACAATTGTTTAATATACCCAATTATACATTAATAAGGGCTGACCGTCATGGAAGGAGGGGTGGCGGGGTAGCGTTTTATATAGCTGATAATTTAAAATTTAAAATTCGTTATGATATTAAATTTGAGCAGGCAGAAGTATTGTTTATTGAAATTGATAATGATAAATTGAAGAATGTTATTATTGGTTTGATTTATAGACCCCCCAATAGTAATTTTGAATTGTTTTTTGAACATTGTGAAACGTCTTTACATAAATTAGCTGAAGAAAATAAACATGTTTATTTTCTTGGCGATTTTAATATAAACTTTCTTTCTTTACCTCGTAGTAATATTAATTCCGATAGACTCACTCAGTTGATGTATTCATACGGTTTTTGTTCATTTATAAATAAGCCCACTAGGATAAACGTACACTCATCAACACTTATCGATAATATTTTTTCTAACGTAGCTATAGATAAAGTAACTGGAGGAATACTATGTTCTGAGGTTTCCGACCATTTGCCAGTATTTGTTGTATGCAAGCATGAAATATCTGTTCGTAAAGCACCCACTAATGTTATGTATCGTAAAGAAACCTCTCATAATATTGAACTTCTTAAACAGAATTTAGCCGTAGAGGATTGGGTAGATGTTTATAATGTAAACGATGTAAATATTGCGTACACAAATTTTAATAATAAATTACAAAGTTATTACGATAGGAATATTCCTTTAGTTAAAAATAAACGTAAAAATAATAAGCCAAATAATGCTTGGATAACAAAAGGTATACTCAAGTCAATACGTACAAGGAATCGCTTGTATAAACTACACTTAAAAAAACCCACAGATATAAATCTAAAAACTTACAAAAAATATCGTAATAAATTAACGAAATTAATTCGATTATCACGTAAGTTACACTTTTTAAATAAATTGAAGCAAGTAAGTTCCAATACTTATGCTACTTGGAAGGTCATAAAAGAAGTAATGGGGACAAAAAAGGATTCTTTACCCAAAGATGATCTTTCACTAAACGATAATATAATTGAAGATTCGAATAATTATGCTCACTGTTTTAATTCATTTTTTACTAGTATTGGCCCCCAACTTGCAAATAAAATTGATAGCCCTATAAATATACATTATACAGACTTTCTTTCTAATCGGATCGAAAAGTCGCTTTTGTTAAGTCCCACTAACTCTAATGAAATTATTAATATTACTAAATTATTAAGTATGTCTAAATCTCAAGGTTGTGATAGAATTAGTACATCACTTTTAAAACAAATTATACACGTTATTGCTGATCCACTTACTTATATTTTTAATCAATCTTTACAACAGGGTGTTTTTCCGGATTTATTTAAAATAGCCAAGGTAAATCCCATTTTAAAAAAAGGTGATTCGCATGAAATTAGTAATTATCGTCCTATTTCATTGCTTCCTAGTATATCAAAAGTTTTAGAGAAAATTGTTAATAATAGGTTATTTGATTTTTTAAATACTCACAACATATTGAATTCAAATCAATATGGCTTCAGAAAAAATCATTCCACTGACCAAGCTTTAATACAAATTTATGATAAAATTACTAACGCTATGGCGAACAATGAACATGTAATAGGCATATTTTTAGACCTTAGTAAAGCGTTCGATACACTTGATCATAATATTTTACTTTATAAATTGTCGTTTTATGGTATTCGTGGTCAAGCCCTTTCATGGTTTAAAGATTATTTAATAAAAAGAAAACAATACGTTACATTCAATGGCCTTGATTCGGATTTACTCTCTGTTAATTGTGGCGTACCACAAGGCTCAATTTTAGGACCACTTTTATTTCTTTTATATGTTAATGATTTATCTAATACATCTTCCCTATTGTCGTTTGTTCTTTTTGCCGATGACACAAATATTTTTTGCTCTCATAAAAAATTAGAATCTTTGGTAAATGTTTTAAATAATGAATTGTTTAAAGTCTCTAATTGGTTTAAATGTAATAAACTCTCTTTAAATATTAGCAAAACTAAATGTATGCATTTTAAACATTATAATTCTCATTTAAAGGATACTGCCCCGATTATTATTGATATTGATAATATACAAATTGAACAAATAAAGACATTTAAGTTTTTAGGAGTTTTTATTGATGATAATTTAACATGGAATGATCAATTGCATCACGTAATTATGTCCATTTCTAGAAGTGTAGGAATCATCAATAAGTTAAAATTTCTTTTGCCACATAAAGCCTTGTTTTTATTGTATAATTCATTAATACTTCCATATTTAGCATATTGTAATATTGTTTGGGCCAATTGTGGTGCAACCAAACTTGACCCTATTCTTTTATTACAAAAAAGAGCTTTGCGTATTTGTACAGGATCAACTTTCCTTGCCCATACAGACCCCTTATTTTTAAAGTTAGAAACGTTAAAAATTACTGACGTGCATATTCTCCAAGTTGCAGTATTTATGTTTAAGTACATAAATAAACAACTTCCAATCTCATTCAATAATTATTTTTGTTATAATAATATAATTCATTCTTATCCAACTCGTATTTCCGGGAATTTCCACTTGATTAATCCCAAGTTATTAATTACACATAAATCGATTAGACATCACGGCCCCGATTTATGGAATAATTTACCGAATATAATCAAATCATGCCTGACCCTCTATTCATTTAAAGCAACATTAAAGCGTCACCTTGTATCACTATACAGAGTCGTAACTCACTAAACATTGTCTCTTATATATAAATGTAAAAATATTTATTTTATTTTTTAGTTAAACCCCAAACTTATTATAACCGGAATTCTATTTGATTGAACTTCCACTTGCACATGTACTTGCACATGCACTTGCACAGCACCCATCTGATCAAAGTCATGCATATATACTACACAAAAGCATTAGTTTGTGTCGCTGATTGTCCCTATGAGGCCGCCATCGATTTCAAGCTTACAGCTCATGATGGCGGTCTCCTGCATTTATGTGCTTCATTTATTACTTCAAATTGATAATTATTTGTTGTACTTTTCTTTATGTATAATTATCACTTGTAATTATATTGTTAATATTTGAAATACATTTTGTACAATTATGATTATGTATTGTTTTGAAAAAATGCAGAAATAAAACAAACAAACAAACAAAAAAAAATAATTGTGTTTGTCGACCGAGAAAACGATGGTGGGTCGGATTCGTTGATCAAACGCGCGGTGCCATCTTGCGAACGCCATGCCCACGGTGCGAAATACGCACTAGTTCAGTGTTCAGTGTTAAACAAATGGCGGATAGCGGTATAGCATTTCGAACTCTATGATTGATCCCAACACAAAGCTCTTGCAAGGTGTGTGTGTATGTATATCATATTTAGGATTTTTTTAAACGTGTTAAATGCTCCCGATAGAGTGGAACATGTGTTTATTTCATGGCATGCGTGTGCGTTTTATCTCAATCCACACTGCAAGTCAACAATTATTGCCTGGGACCACTGGTTTAGATGACCGATAAAAAGTGGACCCAAGACTGAGAAAAAGTGGACCTTTCTGAATTATGGGGGGGGGGGGGGGGGGGGCGTACGCACCCAACGCACCCCCCCCCCCCCCCCCCCCCCAATAGCGTCTTTTCGCTGTGCGACGGGAGTGCGGCTACGGGGGATTTAAATTAGCTTTGATCGTCCCCGTACTCTGGCTACCGTCGCGATCTATTTGCAGTTTCGCAATTCTGAATACGCGGGAGTTTCACTCGTTCCATTTATCATGCATGTTGTACTATAAGCATACGGTATAGGCAGTACAAATCACAACATACTATACTGTGCATGCAGCGCGTGTGTACGAATCAGTGCATGAAACACGTGAGGCAGCCAGCCTCGCCGTCCAAGCGCTCTGATTGGCTGATCACGTACCCGCGTAGCGGCTCTACGCCCGACGTTAACTCGGCGAACTACCGTCCTAGGTTTGGCCGCTACGGGGAAATTTTCGCTCTGAGTGCGACCCCCCGCTAAGATTAGCGTTGTAGCCATAGTCCCGTCGCCGAGCGAAAAGACGCTAATGACTGTTATTCAGACGGTCCCTGGAATAAAAAATACATTAACATACAATCAACGGCAGGGATGTCAGCTTTCAGGCTATAGCCTGATTTCAGGCCCTGAAACCTTTCCATATCAGGCTTTATCAGGCTTCATATTGTACATAACATATGAGGCTCGAACATGTCTGGGTCTCTTTTCAGGCTCATCTGGAGAAACCAACTGGTATCCCTGCAACTGCCATCCCTGCAACTGCCATATTTACAATGATACATATAAGAAAACAAAATATACATTTGAAAACAACATAATACACTTAGATAACATTCACATAATAAAAGAGAGATAGGCCGGGAGAGAGAGAGGAGGTGAAACGAAAAGATGAAAAATAAAATAGACAATTATGAAAGAATAGCTTGAACCTATCAAATTAAAAAACAAATTTAAAACAAGCACAATCATTTGTTCAAGAAAGAATATACGACAATCAAGTGCATAATAATATAAGACTGAATTACTTATCAACACGTTTCAAAAATACGTTTCAAAAATAGACAAACGCAACCGTAATCAAAATCAAGTAAGGCACGTTTGAAAAAAGGGTAGATTGTGAACTGTCTAAATAAGAGAGGATACACGTAGCATAGCATTCAGGGGAACCGCCCAAAGTTGTTGCATCAGCAGCCCTTGACTAAACAGATTCCCTGGCCTTCGGATTTCACACTCCTCGGAAAAAATCCGCAATTATTAATTATGAATGTTGTCTGTCAGAGGAATGAACATCGCAGTACGTTCCAGGTGACACCTGTGCACGAAGACACTAATCCAATAAAACAAAATAATACATCGGTGAAACATTCCGCTTTTCCGCGGACATGGCGGAACATTCTGAGTTAACCTTTGTCTACGGGAACCTGGTGGGCCCTGTATTAATTATATGGGGATTATAAACTCTTGTAGGGAACGGGTTAGTTAGTTGAAACACGTGACTGCGTTTAGCCAATCCATGACTCGTATAACATATAGTACAAAATCGAACACTCAACACTAATAGATATATTTAGCACTTCCCAACAATGGTCAACATGAGGTAGGAACTCGATTAGGTCGAATGTTCTTGTTTGTGATTGAATGCATCTGTGCACCAAGACACCAACCCAGCAACAAAAAACAAACAAAAATAATTAATCGGGGAACCGCCCAAAACGAAGGTATACACCGCTCCCAAGTTCTATCGCTCATCACTTTCAAGATTTGATGCTCATCCGAACGCATCGAAACAAGATTTGCTCTGAAACGAGTGCAAGTGAGAAAACGTCAAGATGCTCGGGGTTGTTTGGTTGGCGTTCCTCTCCCTCCTGGTGGGATGCAACGCAGGTTTGTATGGTAAGAGATGATAGCTATTATGGGGTAGTTTTATTGTGCTTAAAATAATGTGCACCTGTAAAGTGTCAGATAGTGCCCAAAATGACATTTGAGACTTCAATCCTATACCAACATCATTGTAAGATATGTCCGAATGATGTGTGAAAGTTTCATTGAAAAAGAACACTGCTTTCCTGGTTAAAAAAGCGAAAATATGCGTCAGCTTTTACAACGGACGTTTATGAGGTTTAAGACCGTAATTAATTAACGCTTTTGAGCTGAATGATAGATATCGTCATCCTAAAGGGGCATTTGAAAAAATCTAACCTTATTTTATTCTTCTCTTACCATAAGCTAAACAACACGGTAGAAGAGAAACGAAGAAACTCCAAGTAATTTTCGTGGAGTTAGACACTTTTTCAGTCAACCCTTTAAGTTTAGATCGAGTATAGTTATTTTAAAAATACGCTTTGTGTATATAATATATGTGAAAATGTATTTTGTTAATATTACGGACAGATTGGTACCTTTATAGTTTCTTAGTACACTTTGAAAAAGTCTTGCTTAACCCGTTCAGGACTGGCGGATTTTTCTACAACATGCATTCTCCATAGACCCAAGCCCGAGTATTTTCGGGACTAGTCCTAAAAAGTATGACATATTGTAAATTATGATGAATATTTTTTGTCTCGTTAAAAATGGAAAATGAACTTGAAACCTGTAATAGAAAATCAGAAATAACTTATTATCCAATACATTTGCTTTAACGCTAAAATAAACGTTATACTGAACTATCATCATGTTTCTTCGTTATGTATTTGAAGCCCAACAAGACGAAACATGTCCACAGATAAGCCATCCGGACGAATTCTGGTACATCATCGACGGCTCTCCATACTACCAACTGACTCTTGGCGAATGGAACATAGGGAATGACGAGAGCCCACCCGTTACCCTCCAGGACTGCACATATCCTGTCGGGCAAGAAGTCCGGGTTGAACCTGGTGTGTGTGACATCATCTGTCAGGGGTGCGACAGTGTTGGCAACTGCTGCGAAGGAAAATATACTCTCACCGTCGTGGGTAAGTCATACAATCTAGACTAACACAACTACAACTTTTGTATAAAATGAATACACAGTATACATAAACTTACACAGATTTCCCCACTGTAACCCTGTAAAAGGGGCCCTGCAAACCAAATGCATGTTGACTTCCGTTCATCTGTATTAGTGTACACATTCAATATTTGTAAACGGTTTGACCTAAATATGTTTTGTATATTTTTAAACATGTTATCATTTATTTTTCTTCATTTTGCTAAGCCCCACCTCCTAAAAAACCCTCCAGAGTAAATTATATTGTTGACCTGTTGTGACATCATCTGTCAATCACTGGTCAGCTACCATGAGATTAACAACAGATGAAAGTACAAAAAGAACATCCACACAAAAGCATGCCCTGCATACCTCCATGCAATAGCTTAGACAGTGCTTTTCTTCTGACATAGCAACAGCTATTGAAATTGAAGGTTTGTGAGTTGGTATTCTATTCAACCGTGTGATGCTATTGTGATTAGGCACTCAGCTTGGGTGAAGGTAACTTCTTTGTAACTGAGTAGTGAATGGCTGATGATGTCACAACAGGTCAACAATAAAATTCTACTCTGGAGAGATTTTCAGAAGTTGGGGCTTCACAATATGGAGAAAAATAATTACTAAAATGTTTTAAAACAAACAAAATATGTTTGGGTCAAATGGTTTACAAATAGTTGATGTGTACACTAATAGAGATGAACAGAATATAACATGCGTTTAGTTTGCCTGGCCACTTTAAGAACTGCGCCTATCATGTCGGGCAAGAACTATCTGTCAGGGTGCGACAGTGTTGGCAACTGTTGTGAGAGCATACTCCCACCGTCTTTGTTAGGTTTCCAATGATAAATGTTGTCAATATTTATGTTTCAATGGTATGTACAGTATTTTATACATTTGTTACTAAAATAGCTAATGATTATTGTTGTCGTTTAACATATTTTTAATTTAAATCAAACATTTTGCATAAAATAATTGCATTACTGTCACAGTTAATAAGTGAGTACTGGTAAAAAGACAACGTTTTTCCATATAACAAATGTTTCGAAACATTATATACGTAATATGACATACGTATTAAAAATATACAGAACATTATTTTATTTCAATTAGACAAGCGCTGCAGTGATGAGGTGGCCCTCGAGAATGGTGACGCACAGGTGAACAGCCCTCTGTTGGGCGGCACCACGTCGTTCTCCTGCAAAGAGGGATATGAACTCGTCGGTTCTCCGTCGGCGAGGTGCATCGCCCATATCGATTTCGCTGCGAACCAAAGAGCAGCCACGGATGTCGGGCTGAACGACATTCCGCACTGGGATGTGTTTCCGTCCTGCCAGCGTAAGTTTTTTTCGAATTGATTATGATTTAGGTTGGTTTTACTTGTATTTCGTATTGATGATGGGCTCATTCAAATTCGCTAGATTGAGCTGAAAGGCGGCTTACAATTATTGCTCAAAATTTAATTTAGTGAATTCGATTTAGCTCTCCGGTCAACTGATTCAACTCTTCTGGCATGCAATTTAATGAGAATTTAATTTAATTTTTTGGGTGCGTACGCACGGCACCCCTCGCCCTTAATTCAGTAGGGTCTAATTTGAATGATGGCGTCTTCCAACTGGTCGTCGGTTGCGTCGTTATAAGTTAGGTATACTTTTCAAATAAGAGTTTGATTTTGTCAGATCATGAATTTCTATATACCCCAGCCAGATGCTAAATTAGTTATAATTTAATCATTGCGAACTTTTTAAAAATTAAATGTGTTTGTTTTTTCACCGACGTCTTCTGCACTCTGGATCACACAAAGCTTAACATAAAAACATATGTTTGCTCTTCATCCCAATTTTATACATTTCAAAATTGTGCATTCTAAAAAAATGATAACCTTCCAAAGCTTCGCCTCCCGGACAGGCCTCCAAATTTAAGTGACAAACGTTGGAAACTTTGCACAGCGCTATGAACATGATGAACATTCCGGTCTTTCCACCTAATGATTATCTTATTACAACCGTTATGATTTAACAACCATTCAACAGCACTTTGGCCCAATACATGAACGTTTTTAACCTAACGAATACACGTGTTTTTTCTATAACATGTATTCTCCATAGACCCAAGCCCGAGTATTTTTGGGACCAGTCGTGAACGGGTTAATTGACCGAGCGCCCACTTAAATTAACCCTCACATCCATCTCTGGTATGTCTGGGAGCCTGCACCTCTTAACACAAGATATAATCGAACGAAACGTGTTTTCAACTCGACTGCTGTCCACGTTCTATCTAACGTTATCTTGAGAAATAATGATTCACAAAATTACGATTATCATCACAATCCTCTTCTGAATGCAGGGATCCAATGCGCCAGGCCTGATGCACCAACCGACGGAGCCGTGAGGAGAGGCGGACGTAACATCGGTGACGCTGCATCGTACTCGTGTAACGAAGGGTTCAATCCCGATAGGAAGCAACTTGATGTACAGTGCACCCTGAACCCCGATGGGGTCAGTGCTAGCTGGTCCCGCCCTCCACCTACATGCAACAAGGTTAAGAGTAAGTTTGGGATCAACTTGTAAGACTGGTTTCAATGTATGTACTGCTTGCGAAAATCGTTCTTCGGCATTTCTCGAGAATGGTGGCGCGCAGGTGAACAGCCCTCTGTTGGGCCGCACCACGTCGTTCTCCTGCAAAGAGGGATATGAACTCGTCGGCTCTCTGTCGGCGAGGTTCATCTCCCATATCGATTACGCTGCTAGCCAAGTAGCAGCCACGGATGTCGGGCTGAACGACATTCCGCACTGGGATGTGTTTCCGTCCTGCCAGCGTAAGTCAGTTTTTTCGAATTGATTATGATTTAGGTTTGTTTTACTTGTATTTCGTATTGATGATGGGTTCATTCAAATTCGCGATTTTGAGCTGAAGGGCTGCTTACAATTATTGCTAAAAAAATGCATTTAGTGAATTCGATTTAGCTCTCCGGTCAACTGATTCAACTCTTCTGGCATGTAATTTAATGAGAATTTAATTTAATTTGTTGGGTGCGTATACGCACTGCACCCCTCGCCCTTAATTCGGTAGGGTCCAATCTGAATGATGGCGTCTTCCAACTGGTCGTTGGTTGCGTCGTTATAAGTTAGGTATACTTTTCAAATAAGAGTTTGATTTTGTCAGATCATGAATTTCTATATACCCCAGCCAGATGCTAAATTAGTTATAATTTAATCATTGCGAATATGTAATCTCTGCTGTCATTTAGCCATCAGATGCAGTTCACCAGTTGCCCCGACTAATGGCGCCGTAGAGATCAGCGGACGGAGGCTTGGTCAAGCGGGTTCCCACAGCTGTGATGACACCTACCTACCCAACCGCAACGCGCTCGACATTTTTTCTTTGACGAAACCAATAATAAGCGTTTATCTTATGTAATCAATACGAACAATAGTTCACTGAACTGATGTTGTGACATCAACACTCTATCATAAAAAGGATACCAATACAATTTACAATACATTTAACTATTGCCGTGTCTATCCGATAATATATGAAATATGCCGACTACCAATTTTGCTTACAGCTGTATTTGATCATCATCATCATCACCATCATCATTTTTATCATCATCACCACCACCATCATCATTACCACCATCATCATCATCATCTTCATCATCATCATCATTAAAGTAGGCTCGGAGTCGTAAATCAGACGCGCGGTGTCATCTTGTGAAAAGCTTGCACATCATGCGAAATACACAATGGCTCGGTGTATGCAATATGCACAAAGTAGCTTTTTAAAAATTGAATGTCTTTGTTTTTTCCCCGACTTCTTCTGCACTCAATAGATCACACAAAGCTTCCCATCCCAATGTTATACATTTCAAAATTGTGCATTCTAAAAAAAATGAATAACCTTCCGAAGCTTCGCCTCCCGGACAGGCCTCCAAATTGTACGTGACAAACGTAGGAAACTTTCACAGCGCTATGAACATTCCGGTCATTCCACCTACTGATTATCTTATTACAACCGTTCTGATTCAACAACCATTCAACAGCACTTTGGCCCAATACATGAACGCTTTAAACCTAACGAATACACTTTAAGACCAATTTGTTTTAAGACCGCTATATATAATTGTGACGCCTTCCCTGAATTTATCCTCACATCCATCTCTGGTATGTCTGGGAGTCCGAACCTCTTAACATAAGATATAATCGAACGAAATGTGTTTTCAATCTTACGTTATCTTGAGAAATAATGAATGGGTGTTAAGTTCAGATTCACAAAATTACGATTATCATCACAATCCTCTTCTGCATGCAGGGATCCAATGCGTTAGGCCTGATGCACCGACCAACGGAGCCGTGAGGAGAGGCGGACGTAACATTGGTGATGCTGCATCGTACTCGTGTGACGAAGGGTTCAATCCAGATAGGAAGCAGCTCGATGTGCAGTGCACCCTGAACCCCGATGGGGTCAGTGCTACCTGGTCGCGCCCTCCACCTTCATGCAACAAGGTTAACAGTAAGTATTTCAAGTTTCAAGTTTATTTCATCTTTCTTTCTTAACACACATTATAAATATGACATGAACATAACAAACTATGGCGTTTCAATAGAAAGATGAGGTGGTCTTGGTTGAAAGCAAAGCTTGTGGAATTAAGGTCCCTCATGTGTAGCTTATGATTATGTCCTGAATTAACAAACTCGTCAAATAAGAATACTGCACACAATAAAATGCTTACAAACTAAACTAACTAATGAACTGAGAATAATATAAACATAAATATGTGTAATAAAATCTACTGACTACTAAATAATGGCTATTAACAAGAGAAGTAGGAAAATACTACGAGCAACAGGACAACAAACGGGGAGAGAGAGAGGCAAACCAACTAGACTGAAACACAGACAAACACAAACCGAGACAGACAGATGAGTAGATGTGAGAAACAGGAGTAGAAATATGCTGACCTAGCAAATAGTATGGGATCAACTTGTATAGCCCTCTACAGAAAGAGCCGACTCGACCCGATCCGACTGGCTTTCATTCGAATCTGCTCAGTTTTCAGTGCCTCGCGACATACATTTTTCCAGTCGAGAGACAGTCGGATACCAGTTGGGGTCGATTCAACACGATGAATCGGCACCGATCGTTCGGGCCCACCTCTAACCTGATTGAGACCAGTCGGATCGGGTCGAGTCGGCTCATGTCTGCAGAGGGCTTAAGACTGGTGTCAATTTAAGCAATGCTTACGATATTATAGTTCTTCTGCATTCTTTCTGTCCCTTTCATTTTTTTCCCAATTTATTATGAAAGATATTTGTAAATGAGAATTGTAAATAATTTATATTAATAGTAAATATATAATCCATTGCGGATATAGTATCGGAAATAATATCGCTAGTGATATTCGTTTGTCTCGCAATGTATGGTCAAACTAGGAATCTAAAAGATCATGACGTTTCGTATGCCGCTGCAATACTTTGTCAAATGATATAATCTAATGTAGACAATCGGTTTTTATGCTTTACCGTGGCTCCAAACTCGCTATCTCGCATAAGCGAGTGCGTTCCTGTGAGTTTGGAGCCACGGTAAAGATCTTTTAGATTCCTAGTTTGACCATACATTGCGAGACAAACGAATATCACTAGCGATATTATTTCCGATACTATATCCGCAATGGATTATATATTTACTATTATTGATTGAACATACGGGCGCCTTGCCCTGAAATTGATACGTAGATATGAGCGTTGTAGCAAGAAGGTGGCTCTGTTCTACCGTGGGTTGGAATCAGCCGTTGGGGGGCCGGTTGGTCGGGGTAGTGTCATGGCGACGTATCGTACGCTGGTACGGCAGGCGGGCCGCGCCAGTGTCCCGTTGATTGGTTGAATGCCCGTGTGCACCGGCCAATCGACGCGGTCCGTTGTTGACCTATCAGGAACGCACTCGCTTATGCGAGATAGTGAGTTTTAAGCCACGGTAAAGCATAAAAACCGATTGTCTACATTAGATTATATCATTTGACAAAGTATTGCAGCGGCATACGAAACGTCATGATCTTTTAGATTCCTAGTTTGACCATACATTGCGAGAAAAACGAATATCACTAGCGATATTATTTCCGATAATTTATATTATTTGTACATATTTCTGTTATATTGTTGCTATAAAGTATTGATTGTTATTTTTGTTGACATTTTTGAATACGGCAAATGCAAAAATGAAAAAATTAAACTGAACTGATCTAATTGATTACGATGGGGAAATCCCTACAAGAAAATACACAGTGTAATGTACAGTGTTTGTCACACCAGGGGTGTGTTTCACAGAGATCCTAAGTTGATCTTAGCACTAAGATGGTCTTAAATATAATGGAAAGACATTAGTGTCTTGAAACATTTTTGTAAAAGTTATGTTGAAATGCATAAAATGTTGATTCAAATCATATTTTCTAATTATCAAAGAGATTTCATGAATTTTATGTGAACATTATGAATCTCTTTGATAATTAGAAAATATATATGATTTGAATCAACATTGTAAAAATATGCATTTCAACATAACTTTTATAAAAAACTGTTTCAAGACACTAATGGCTTTCCATAATATTTAAGACCATCTTAGTGCTAAGATCAACTTAGGATCTTTGTGAAACACCCCCCTGAGAGGTGGGAAAGCACTATGGGCATGATGGGTCAGATTGTTGATACACTGTGAACCTACAATGTGCGCAACGTGAGCACACCATATTCCAACCTGTGTTCACATTGTGTTTTAAATAGTGCGCTCACTTTGTCTAACACTGTGTGATCACAAGTTGTTCACAGTCAGTGATGATGATACTTCCATAGATTATGATATTAAAATAATCCAATAACTTCCTAGTATTGTGCCAAAAGTGGTATTGGGAAACCTCAATATTAAACCTGTATACCGATATCATCATCGCAATCTGACTGATAAGTGAAAGTGTCACATAAAAAGAACATGGTTTACTCAGATGGTATACTGCTCATTGATTTTGTCTACAATTATGCGAACATCGTTCCGGAATGTTAGTCAATCTAATCACAAACACTGTACATGTATGTATACAATTATGGAGACATTTAAACCATCAAAACCCCACTTCATTATTCAGTTACCATGGTAACTATAAGCCAAACAACATGGTACTAGAGAAATGTGAAACCTCCAGTGATTTACATTGAATGTGCCAACGGTAATAGATCACTTGCATGTGTTTCTTTTTTTGTTTGCTCATCAGTTATCGGCAATACAGATCCGGAGGAACCAAGCAGGAGTTGCCCCCGGGGCTACAAAGCGGCTGGAAACAAATGCTACCGGATCATCAGTAACCGTCGCCCCTGGGAACAACAGGCTTTGGTAAGCTTAAAGGGACTTCGTAACATTGTCCAAATCCTCAAAATCCAATGTGAATTCTAGCGGTTCCCTCATACCTTGTTTTATTCGTATTAACGATAAAAGCATGGGACGGGTTTCGGGTTTTCAAGTTTCCCTTTTGTTAAACAGATATGAACGATTGAAGTGTTCGGATGATAAATTATCCAATGGATCGTCGAAACCATGTACGAAGTCAGTGCAATGAGTTAGTGAAGATCACTTTGCATTTTTGCTCATTACTCGACCATATAACGTCCATTTAACTTTAAATCTTCACACAATACCCAGTGGACATATCAGATTACAACAATATACATTGAATCAACCATTCATCACTTTTTGCACATGTCAACAAAGTTATTAGATCCCTTTAAAGGGACAGTCCCTCTTTTACAAAACGTCTGAACAGTTTCCAGTTGACGGATGGGGATGAATGTAACACACACAAAAAAAATCAGATCGAACAGCCCTGTAATTTGGATTCTACGAACGAAAAACGAATGCGTCCCTCCATTAAACTATATATCGGTCAATAAAGGAGTTTAACTGATTTAGCATAATATTACAACAATATTGTACTTATTCTTGTAAAGGTATTGTGAAGCCGACATTTGTAAAGGTATGTCACGGAAAAAGATCTCATTTTACTTAGCACTGGTCGAGGTTTGTAAATGTTCCAAAAAAAGGCTGTATAGCCTTGAATATACAAACAATATTGCTGAAATAGAAATTAAAGATTTGTAGTTGCGTAGTTTGGTTTGAATATTAGTCAAAGTCGAATATAAATTAAAAACTGTTCACAAATTGATATTTTTTACTGAATGATTAGTATTTGAAATATTGTGTTAACGTATGATTCATGCATGGTGAACCTACAGGCATGCAGGAAACTGAATGGGGAGCTGACTGTACCTACATCGAACGGAGAGGTGCGCGCGCTCCGTTCTTTCATCAGCGACAACGTCGGTGACTCGAACGCACGCGTCTGGCTGGGCGCGCACGCATTGGTTCAGTGTAACACGTTCATGGGCATGGGCATAACACGGTAAATGACACATTAAAGGGATTGTACATTTTTGGTAACCAAAACCTGCACCATAGCATTACAAACTTATAAGTATAACTCTCCCATGCTCGAAAGGTATAACAACAAATTACAAGCGACTAAGTAAAAAGCCTTTCATTCAAAAAGAGCAGTTAAAACACATAAGGGTGCTTTCTAAAAACGCATTGTTTTCAACCATTTAAAAAAAAAATTGTGCAAGTGACGTTTTGTTCAAATGATGATTAAATAGAGAGATAATCAACAGCTATTTAAAAACCTCTTTTGTAAATGTTGGAAAAAAATGTAAGCATTTAATATTTTTTCTTAAAGGGACTTAGTAACATTGTCCAAATCCTCAAAATAAAATTGTAATTCTAGCGGTTCCCTCATACCTTGTATTCGTATTACCAATAAAATCATGGGACATGTTTCGGTTTTTCAAATTTCCCTTTCGTTCAAAGATATGTACGATCGAAATATTCAGATAAGAAAAACTCCGGTGGAGTTTTTCTTACCGTGTACAAAGTGAGTGCAGTGAGTTAGTGACTATCACTTTGCATTTTCGCTCATTACTTGGCCATGCAATGTCCATTTGACTTGAAATGTTCACAAATACCCTGTGGACATATGAAATAACAACAATATACATTGCATCAACCATTCATCACTTGTTGCACATGTCAACAAAGTTACTAGATCCCTTTAAAGGGGAAGTTCAGTTTTGGTAAAGAGGGCGCTGCACGAAATTATTTTTTGTGAGATAATGAAAAACTGAGTGGCAAAATAATAATTATTTGATCAAAATTGGTTCAGAAACGGCTGAAATATCAATAACTATGTTCGAAAAATGCTTACACTTTTTCAAAAACGTTCAAAAGTGCTTTTGAAACAGTTGTGGATGATGTGTCTAATTTAATCATTATTTCAACAAAGCATCACATGCCTAATTTTATGAAACATGGTTGAAACCAATGCTTTTTTAGAGAGCGCCCTCTTGTGTTTTAATGGCTCTTTTTGAATGATAACATGCTTCTTACTTAGTCGTTTGTAATTGTCTATACCTTTCGAGCATAGTGGAGTTATAACCATTAGTTTGAAATGTTATTGTGCAGGTTTTGGTTACTAAAGCTCAGTCTACCCCTTTAAATCATCAAACAAATGTGTGATTCCACATTTATCCCGACCGGATATATTTATTGTAACGTTTATAACGATTATAAAAGTGGATGTACATAAATTATGTAAAATGGTTACATTAAACGTGTTAGCATAACTATTTCGTTTATCCCGTTCAGGACAGACTGGTTTTACTACAACGTGTATTCTCCATAGACCTAAGCTTGAATATTTTGGAACCAGTCCCGAAACAGTGTAATCATTTGCGTTTTTGTTTTATCTACGTCCGATGGTGATACGCGTTTGCAACATGTTGGCTACATCAATTAAATAAATGCAATTAATAGTGGTTAATTGTATTACGTAACAGGTTGGGATTCAGCAACTGGGCCCGCAATCAACCCTCTCGGTTTACTCAGCTTGAGCTTGGACCCGAATGTGTGTCCACGGACAACTCGGCAGCATGGACCAACGAATGCTGCTACTCTCGCTACGCTGCCGTTTGTGAGGCTGCTGAACCTAACGAATTGAGTAAGCAAATGACTTTAAAAGGAGTTAGTTACAATTGTTAAATATATATACCTGATTCCATTTTGATGTGTCGATTGTCCTATACATGTACTTTACTTGAGTAAAATACGTCATTGAATTATATTTGTAAAATTATGATTCGGATATGAAAAAATACCATCACACTTTCATTGCGCAGATACCATAGCAATATAATCTACTGCGCATAACTTACACAATAACAAAACATGTAATAAAGAATCGATGCGAGATAATATGACTTTAACATTTATTTAATACAGATATAGGACGTACCGACATTCAAGAGTCGCCCATACGTCGTCCAGCTGGTCGCTCTGGTATCCGTTCTGGAAGTCGATCTGGTCGTCGCTCAGGAGGTCGTTCTGGTCGACGCTCAGGAGGTCGCTCTGTTCGTCGCTCAGGAAGTCGCTCAGGAGGTCGCTCTGGTCGTCGCTCAGGAGGTCGCTCTGGTCGACGATCAGGAGGTCGCTCTGTTCGTCGCTCAGGAAGTCGCTCACGAGGTCGCTCTGGTCGTGGCTCAGGAGGTCGCTCTGGACGTCGCTCAGGAGGTCGCTCCGGACGTCGCTCAGGAAGTCGCTCTGGACGTCGCTCAGGAGGTCGCTCTGGACGTCGCTCAGGAGGTCGCTCTGGTCGTCGCTCAGGAGGTCGCTCTGGTCGTCGCTCAGGAGGTCGCTCTGGACGTCGCTCAGGAGGTCGCTCTGGTCGTCGCTCAGGAAGTCGCTCTGGTGGTCGATATGGACGTTGACGAGGCTAAGAAAGGTAAGTTGTCAAAAACAGTAGAGTACTAGTATGAGAAAGATCTGTGGAAAAAAAATAAGAAATTGACGAAAGGACTGTGTGCCCCAATAAACCCCGTGCTACACCCCCCCCCCCCCCCCCCCAACTTCTCCCTCCACTCTACCCGACCACGATATGGCCACTGGAACTAGTCGTCACTGCCCAAGGTCTTGACAAAATCGTTCGAGGGAAAACAAATCGCGAAAGTAAACTATCTACTTGACTGTGTATTGCCGCTAATGCTTTTTAAGGGCACTGTACTGGGTGGCCCCAAAAAACGGAACGGGGCACTTCCCAAAATAAAGTACCAACATATTTATGTCCATCGGATAGGGTGTCTTTTCCAATGAACAATGATACCAAGAACAGTAATTTTGGTCGTGTAGTTTTTGTTTTAGGACGCTGTGAGTGAGACCATGTCAGGTGCCAATTTTTGTCAATTTTTACCTAGTCAATGCCAGTTAAATCGCACTCCCTGCCCGTAATACCATTGAACAAACATGCCCATTCTCTCGGCACACGGCTGAGTGCACACTAACAATGGGGCGCCATGTTCAACGCTATGAAAGGCGGTACGTGCGATGTATCAAGCACTGGCTCGGTAAAATTTGACAAAAAAGAGAACCTGACATGGCGTCACTCACAGCGCCCTAAAACAAAAACTACACGCCCAAATTGACTGTTCTTGGTATCGTTGTTCATTTGAAAAGACACCCTATCCGATGGACATAATACATTTGTTACTATATTTTGGGAAGTGCCCCGTTCCGTTTGTTTGGGCCACCCTGTATAGTAACATTGTCAAAATCCTCAAAATCCAATTGGAATTGTAGCGGTTTCCTCATACCTTGTATTCGTATTAACAATAAAAGCATGGGAAAGGTTTCGTTTTTTCAAAATTCCCTTTCGTTAAAAAGTTATTTACGATTAATGTGTTCAGATTTTCCCGAGTAAAAAGTGAGTGCAATGAGTTAGTGAATATCACTTTTCATTTATGCTCATTACCCGGCAATATAACGTCCATCCTTACATTTTCACACAACACCCAGTGGACATATTAGATAACATTAATATACATTGTATCAACCATGCATGGTATCAACCATGCATGGTATCAACCACTCATCACTTTTTGCGCAAGGTCAACAAAGTTACTGGATCCCTTTAAAGGGGCCCTGCAAACCAAATGCATGTTGACTTCTGTTCATCTGTATTAGTGTACACATTCAATATTTGACCTAAATATGTTTTGTATATTTTAAAACATTTTATCATTTATTTTTCTTCATGTTGCTAAGCCCCACCTCCTAAAAAACCCTCCAGAGTAAATTATATTGTTGACCTGTTGTGACATCATCTGTCAATCACTGGTCAGCTACCATGAGATTAACAAAAGATGAAAATACAAAAAGAACATCCACACAAAAGCATACGCTGCATACCTCCATGCAATAGCTTAGACAGTGCTTTTCTTCTGACATAGCAACATCTATTGAAATTGAAGGTGTGTGAGTTGGTATTCTATTCAACCGTGTGATGCTATGGTGATTAGGCACTCAGCTCGGGTGAAGGTAACGTCTTTGTAACCGAGTAGTGAATGGCTGATGATGTCACAACAGGTCAACAATAGAATTATACTCTGGAGAGATTTTCTGAAGTGGAGGCTTCACAATATGGAGAAAAATAATTACTAAAATGTTTTAAAATAAACAAAATATGTTTGGGTCACATGGTTTACAAATAGTTGATGTGTACACTAATAGAGATGAACAGAAGATAACATGCGTTTAGTTTGCCTGGCCACTTTAAAGGGATTCTCGGGCGTGTTGTGTAAGTTTGGCCCCACGAGCTGAAGCCCAAAAAGCTATTGCAAATACATCCAATGGATGTTACAGGAAAACAATTTTAGGATGTGTTCCTGAATTAACACTAGTTTGCTTTTGCTAATTATTTGTATGGCCGTGCTGCATAATTCTTGCTGTATAATATAATGCTTTTTCATAATTTTGATTTTGTTTTAATGTTATTGTACTAGTGTTTGATGTGCATCAGTTTTCGTGCATAAATATAATCATATTTCAGATTTATGTGTATTGTTAATGTATATATGAATATTATTGTTATTGTACCAATGCACCGTGATCATTGCTGGTCTTTGGGCTTTTGTATCATGGCATTCATACTACTACTACTAAGCGGACGCATCCGAGATTGAGTTCACAATGCAACGCCATGAATCTTTATCCATCATCAATGTCTGCAAGTCCCCAGCTTCACACTGGATGTCTCTTGCAATGCAGTCCATATAGTTTATAGGTCTCCTTCCTCTTTTAGGACATGGGAGTCTCATGCAGATCACATCCGAGATTACTTGTTCTGTGGCCCTAAAACGGTGACAAGCAAATCTCGTTCGGCGATGTGCAACGGTGGTAGAGATGGGTGGTATGTTACCATAGATCTCTGGTTTTGTTTTGTGTTCCCTCCAATATTTTGTACCCTCATAAGTAACCTAGTATATGTACCATCAAGCCGGTCCTGTTTTATAGTGCCTTCCTCATAGTCCATGTCTCTGATCCATAAAGTAGGATGCTCTCTACACAGGCCCTAAAAAATGTTACTTTTGTAGATGCTGAAATGTGAGATTGCCAAATGTGGTGCAATTTATTACATGCACTCCATGCTTGACCTTTGCGTGACATGAAATCTTTCTTGGAGTCAGCAACGTAAGATCCTAAATACTTAAAATCGCTGACTTCCTTAATCTGTGAGCCTTCCCTGGAGATGATTGGAGGATGATCAGCGTCTTCGTTCACTGTCATGTACTCGGTTTTCTTTGGGTTGAGAAACAGGCCGACCTTTGCTGAAGCATTCTCTACAGAAGAAAGCAGGTTTTGGGCATTCTGAAGATATTTTGCTATTAAGGCGATGTCATCTGCATAGTCAAGGTTTGCCAAGTACTTGTCTTTGTCACGGATGGTTCTTTCTGGTTTGACATCTAGACCTTTCTCTTTCATGTTCTCCACAGACTGGTGTAGAATATAATCCACGACTATGGCAAAGAGATAAGGTGCGAGAGTATCCCCTTGTAGTATCCCTGCTGTTGTGTGAAACTCCTTCGTAGGGCCGTCCATTCTTTGTACGAAGCTTGTTAGGTGGTTGTACATTATGGCAATTGCTTGTACTATTTGAGAAGGTATGCCATGTTTACCGAGGATTCGAAACATGACCTTCCTATTGACACTGTCAAACGCCTTGGATAAATCCACACAAATTATAGTTGCTTTCTGCTTGGAAATGTTCAGCTCTTCTATAAGAGGTGTTGTGGCTCTTCCCTTCCGAAAGCCATTCTGGTTACGTCGGAGAATTGGATCGACATGGGGAGTGATTCTATTGAGAAGCATTGAATTGTAGAGCTTAGAAGCAATTGGTGATAATGTTATGCCTCTGTAATATGATGGAAGAGAGAGGTCACCTTTCTTGGGTAGGGGGATAATGACAGATTTGGAAAATGGCTGCGGGATGTTGCCTACATATGTTTCATTGCAGAAGTTCAGCAATTCTTGATGAAAAAGTGGACTTTTCCAAACAACTGCTGGGATGTTGTCAGGACCAGGTGTCTTGGACAGATTTAGTATCTTTAGGCAGTGTTGGAGCTCATCCATAGAGAACGGACCTGTCGGTATGGGAAGGTTGTCAGCAATCCTGTGCTGAAAGAAAGGATCGTCGTGATTGGAGATCTGTTCTGTATTGCCCAGAAGGTTACTAAAGTGTTTGTACCAGCAGTCCAGACGCTCATCTGTGGTGTCGCCCTGAACATGAACAACGGGAGATGCGTTTTTGTTCGTGATTTCTCTCAGGACCTGCCAGGCCGCTGCATGCTTATGTTCGTGGTGAAGACTTTCCAGCTCATCTGTCTTGGATTTAACTTGTGCCTCCAGGACTTTGGTGTAGGCTTGATCGTATGCAGATTTAGCACTTTCTAGGTTTCTTTGGGTCATCTGTGGCAGCTTCAACTATGTTCTTTTTCTTCTTCTTGGGGAGCATTTCAACTGCAATTTCTCTATTGGCAGTGATTAAGGTGTTGTATACCGCTGTAGTATTTTTATCTTCTAGTTCGTCGCGGATAGAACAGAATCTGTTATGAACAGCTACAGTAAATTGCTCAGAGAGGTTGGGATCCCTCACAACTCTTCCCCAATCTATGCTGTTCATCGGATCTTTAGGTGGGGGCTTGGTTTTCCGGTAGCTGATTTGGCATCTACAGGAGACAATGCGATGATCTGACGGAATACCTTCAAAGGAGTTGTAAGATCTCGAATTCTTAACAGAGTTGATCCATTTCTTCCTTACCAGAATATAGTCTAGTCTAGTTGGCATTCATACCGGAAATAAATAAATAAATAAAATAAATGGGGGCAGAGCTGATTTTAAGAAAATGGGGTCCGTCGTCCCGCTGAAATCATGATTTCCTTTTTGGACTAAAAACCCGCGATTTCCGCCGTTTCCACTAGTAATAATGATAACAAATAACAATTATTAATAATATTAACGGATAGCGCTACTCACGTAAGTATATCATGCGCTCACTACTATAATAAAATATCACTGCATTTACACACATATTACACACTAATCTTGAACTTAAAGGGGTAGTACAGTTTTGGTAGGCTGAACTTAAGTAACCAAAACCTGCACAGTAACATTACAAACTAATATTTATAACCCCACCATGCTCGAAAGGTATACAAAAATACAAACGACTTAGTAAAAAGCCTGTTATCACCTGAAAAAGCGTAAGCATTTAAAAAAAAAAATTCTCAAAAAATCATCGTATTTATTTGGGGCCCAAATAAATACGAGCGGATATATTTATTGATATTTCAGCCATTTCTGAACCGATTTTGACCAAATAAAGTATATTCTGCCATTAAAATTGCATGTTCTTTCAAATTCAACACTCACGTTTTTCATTACCTCACGAAAAAATTGTGTTGTGCAGCGCCCTCTCTACCAAAACTGAACTACCCCTTTAACCTTTTTAATGCGATAACCGTATTCTCCTTATCTCGTACAGGCTCCGGAGCACACCTTGGAGTACACCGTAGCTCAATGCATGATAAGACAGGATTTACCAAACACACACATGTTCCTCACATCCTACCATAACGGCTGTTCTTCTCTTGATGGCGTAGCTACAGGGGTCACGGGGGCCTGTTACCCCAATATAATTTGGCAATAACAATTTAAAAAACGTAAGGGGAGAATCTGCAAACATATAAAAAAAAAACATATATCAGGTTCGCCCCTCAATAATTAGCGTGTGTCCACGTATAATGTATTTAAAATTATTCGTACAGCTATAAGAAGATGTGTTTTATTTGCTTAAAATAATAACAATCAGTACAAATGTATGCATATGATTAGGTAAATATATCTTTGGAACTAACATGATACAGCTTGATAATATGTTATTATTTCCAAAATACATAATATTAACTATTTTGGATCCTAAATCTTTCATTAGTGTGATTATACCCCTTAAAAGCATGACAGTGATAATATGTATAATTGTGCAACGGTATAAACCAAAGAAGCAAACAACTTTTACATTATCAAAGTATTCAAACCAAGTTATATGTATAATAGTATTTCGTAACAGAAAATGTACTTAAGGATTAAATAGGCTATCATTATTATTATGAATCTTTAAATTAAATGAAACGTGCAATGTAGCTATTTTAATTATCATATGTATAATTAGAACAAATAATTATGAATATTAAACGCAACTATAACGATTTCCAAATTATTTTTTTGTTAATGTCAATCGAATCTGTCTGTTCAAACCCCTGCATGCTACTTCTATATGTTCCGATTGCTCGTGATGTTTGTACACTGTCAGTCTTAAAGTGAAATAAATGGCAGAATTATAATCAATAAATAAGAGTCTGTTATTGTTTGTTTATGTGTTGGGACCTTGTGTTAACTAGGCTGATCAAAGGATTACAACATAAATCTATATTCAATAATTCGGTTTGGTATAAAATCCAATTTGATTTATTTAAAGTTTAGAAGAAAGGTTTTGTTAATAATAATGTTAAATGACAACCAATTTGATTGGTTTTGGATGATTATGTCATTTTCGTAATCGATGCGACAGGTTTTCTGATAAAAACATTATGTTCAATAGACAATAAATGATAAGACACACACAAACACGCAACAAACACATGCGCGAACACACACACAAACATGTTAACGCACCCACACGCACATACATTCTCAGACACATTTTTCCTGCATGTTTTACCGTGAGAAGGCGAGTTCAATGTGAATCATTATACTTGATTAAAACCAGTGTATTACGTGTGATTATAACTGTGGTGCCTTTCAGCAAGTTAATCTAACGCGATAAGGTAAGGGAAAGTTGCCTCTTCTATTGGTGCAATTTGAGGTTTTGGTAAATTTAGTTGGATATTAACTCAAACTTTTCACTGCAACAATGTGTGTTTAAAGGCAAATGAAATTCGGACAAATTGTTGATTGCAGAATACGACACTAAATATGATGAATAGTCTCTGAAAGTTTGAGCACAATCGGTCAAGAAAAAGAAACAAATATGGCTCTTTGTAAATATCCATTTATTTTTACGAGTGACTCGTATTGCCACCACCCTCTGGCAAAGTTGTGGACTTATTCCCATATGTTTTGTACACAAAATCCAATTTGTCTCAAATTTCTCGAAATATATGTTTACCCTTCGTTTGAGTCCAACATACCGTATGTTTTGTTAAATACATCAATTGTATACACAAAATATCATGAGCTTGGGGAATGGACAAGTATGACTATGATGAAAACTGTACAAAATGGGAACATTTGTGTACGGGGAGAAGTCCACAAACTTATCAGAGTGTGTTGCCGATTTGAGTTCCCCATATAAATATATGGACATTTTTAAATAGCCATAGTTTTCTTGTTTTTGCCCGATTATGCTCTAACTTTCAGAGGTTATTCCTCCTAATCGCTTTAAGTCTATGAAAGCAATACTTTGCTCGGGTTTTATTGTCCTTTAAGCTCTGCAGCCTTTTCCTCCTGCTTTGTAATAATGCTACAGTCAGATTGAAGCTATTTAAAAAGTAACAATGATTTTACTGGTTGGGCAGATTTACATGTATTTGGGAACTGAATCCATCCAAAAGACAGATTCTGATATTTGAACAAATTTAATAGAGTTTGTGTTTGAGTTTGATTTAAAGGGACTTAGTAACATTGTCCAAATCCTCAAAATAAAATTTGTATTCTCTCGGTTCCCTCATACCTTGTTGTATTCGTATTAACAATAAAATCATGGGACCGGTTTCGGTTTTTCAAATTTCCCTTTCGTTACAAAGATATGTACGATCGAAGTATTCAGATAAGAAAAACTCCCCCGGAGTTTTGAAACCGTGTACAAAGTGAGTGCAGTGAGTTAGTGAATATCACTTTGCATTTTCGCTCATTACTTGGCCATGCAATGTCCATTTGACTTGAAATGTTCACACAATACCCTGCGGACATATGAGATAACAATATACATTGCATCAACCCTTCATCACTTTGTGCACATGTCAACAAAGTTACTAGATCCCTTTAAGTTTGATGATTTATTATCCAAACAATAAAAATTACATTATAACAATAACAAGTTAATGTTTAACAAAGGTATTGAGTTGATAAATGGAACCAGAAAATTTGTGCTAGTAGAGTTCTACGGAAACAAGACACTGATGCTTTCTTCCGTACAGACAACAATTTCCGGAAAACAATCACAAACAATCAGAATTGAGATTAAATCTGTAATTGTAATGAGCATAAGTCATTCTTTATTTTGTACAAATATGCATAGTACATTTCTATAGGAAAGTGGCTTATTAAAAAAAAACGCACACTTATACTATAATCAAAACAGTATTGACGTAGGCCTACATAGATTTACCACAGCATGGTAATTTGGTCATTTTGAAATAGCTATTATCTACCCATTAAGGACATACTCAGGCTGCGTGGAGTCTCTGAAGAATGCGCGTTTAATGTAACCTAAATCAAATGGTCTTATTTCAGAAGTTTTAACTTATTATAGAACTTGATATAGAATTGTAACATATTTACGTATTATAGATTAGAGGTTGGTGTTACACATGATCTGCCCTTATCTTTCTCGTCACCATCCGAGGGACGCAGCCTTGGTTGCTAACCTTTGCCGATTTGCGCAAAGAGGAACACTCTAAAAATATTTCCAGGGAGTTGAGCATCTCTAATCTTTTTGACAATAAATTGCATCTCGGCGGCAGAAAACGACTGGAAATGGCGACTATCAAAATGTCACAATGCGAAGTAGTACTGTAGACGTTGTTAATTTCGCGCGATTAATATTTCGCGGTGTCAAAATACAGTAATGGTTCTAAACAACTTGTCATTTGAGTTGGGCTTCTGGTTCCCGTTTCATAATACGTTTTCAATCGTTGTAAACATGGTAAATGTCCAATCAGTGTAATTAGTAGGTCAGTAGCCGGTCAGCATGGAGCATTTGAGTTGTTGTCATGGTAATTACAATAACTGGACACTTGTAACAATTGCAAAAGTTTATGACCCAAGTCCCTGATGGTAGTCCAATGAAGCTTGCCGATCGCCGTCTTGGCAACCGATCGGTCAGAATGGTCGGAATTGTATGGCTTGCCTGACATTGCTTAGAACCATTTCCCATGGCAATTATATGTGACGTCACATGTCGGTCTAGAGACCACAATCATCTAGACCGTACAATCAGTCCCTATATAGTCCGACAATAATTCCACTTACCGCACCATATAGCATAGGATGATAGTGCAAAGTCAGATTTATACAAGAAAACCCCATGTAATGATGTAGATTCGGTTATTTCTGACTAAAAATCATCATACTTTGGACAGAGCGCTTAGTGTCATACCGGCTGCTCCAACTAGTAACGGCGTTATCAGGAGTACGTAGTTTCTTGACTAACAATCATCATACTTTGGACAGAGCGCTTAGTGTCACCCCTGCTGCTCCAACTAGTAACGACGTTATCAGGAGTACGTAGTTTCTTGAATAACAATCATCATACTTTGGACAGAGCGCTTAGTGTCACCCCTGCTGCTCCAACTAGTAACGACGTTATCAGGAGTATGTAGTTTCTTGACTAACACTCATCATACTTTGGACAGAGCGCTTAGTGTCACCCCGGCTGCTGCAACTAGTAACGACGTTATCAGGCGGACGTAGTTTCTTGACTAACAATCATCATACTTTGGACAGAGCGCTTAGTGTCATACCGGCTGCTCCAACTAGTAACGGCGTTATCAGGAGTACGTAGTTTCTTGACTAACACTCATCATACTTTGGACAGAGCGCTTAGTGTCACCCCGGCTGCTCGAACTAGTAACGACGTTATCAGGCGGACGTAGTTTCTTGACTAACAATCATCATACTTTGGACAGAGCGCTTAGTGTCATACCGGCTGCTCCAACTAGTAACGACGTTATCAGGAGTACGTAGTTTCTTGACTAACAATCATCATACTTTGGACAGAGCGCTTAGTGTCACCCCGGCTGCTCCAACTAGTAACGACGTTATCAGGAGTACGTAGTTTCTTGACTAACACTCATCATACTTTGGACAGAGCGCTTAGTGTCACCCCTGCTGCTCCAACTAGTAACGACGTTATCAGGCGGACGTAGTTTCTTGACTAACACTCATCATACTTTGGACAGAGCGCTTAGTGTCACCCCGGCTGCTCGAACTAGTAACGACGTTATCAGGAGTACGTAGTTTCTTGACTAACACTCATCATACTTTGGACAGAGCGCTTAGTGTCATACCGGCTGCTCGAACTAGTAACGACGTTATCAGGAGTACGTAGTTTCTTGACTAACAATCATCATACTTTGGACAGAGCGCTTAGTGTCATACCGGCTGCTCCAACTAGTAACGACGTTATCAGGAGTACGTAGTTTCTTGACTAACACTCATCATACTTTGGACAGAGCGCTTAGTGTCACCCCGGCTGCTCCAACTAGTAACGACGTTATCAGGAGGACGTAGTTCCTTGCGCCCCGTATTTCCCGAAAAAAGAATACACTCCATAAAGACGCCACGATAGATGGTCCCTAAATTGAGAAAGATAAAACAATTATAAAAATAAGATGTGCAAAGTTACTTTGTTTAGTAAACCTAAAAGCAATTGTGTGTTTCATTACAAATTTTGAGACATATTGTACAATTAATTTGGTTGAAAAAAGGGCTTTTGTCATCTCTATGTACACGCACACTACATGATCACGTAATTTGTTTAATGTATACATAACTTGTTTTCATAATTCATACATCTTGCTTTGCATATTAGCAGGCTACATTTAAATTCAAAACTCGTACATTATTCTAGACCATTAACTTTTGCCATGAACAAAATTGGTTCATTTCGTTCATATAACGTATACTGGCTTGACATAATTTCGCCAAGATTCAACTTATCTACTGGTCTACGTACAAACTTTTTGTATAATTTTGTACCAAAACTGACTACCATAATGACCATCCCTCACCTCGTCTACCTGGCGAACAGCTGTATACCAAATGTCAAAAAAAAGATTTTAGAGAGCTTCAATCTGATTAATATTATCATAAGATTCTTCTAAATAAAAGGTGAATTTGAATTAAGGGAAACAAACATTGTTTACCTAGTATAAACACATGACGGAGTTTATCACCTACTGTCATTGACGTTGACTACAATGGAATTTAATTAAAACATTATTAGTATCTTTATAATAAGGAGACATTTGAAGAATGAAAACAAAACAATGTATACTTATAAGCCTAGACAACTGAACAACAAGCGTGGAAGCTTCAAGTGATTTGGGTTAGATTTGACAAAGTTGATTAATCACTCTAACTAAATGACTTACTGTTGATATGATCGGGAATGAAACGGACTCGGAGATCGTGGCGTTGGCGACGAACCATCCTGCTTTCCCGAACGCCAAAATAACGCCAGACGCCATGCTAGGTATGACTAAACCCACGGGAAGCTGTGGTCGGTTCTGCTTATAAGCCGCGTAGATGAGGAACCAGGCCCAACCCGCAGCGTACATCCCGCAACAGTAGGCGAAGAGGTAGTCGAGACCTGCGGCGTATTATGAACAAAATGCAAAATAAGAACAATTGGATAATAGACCATGCCATTAGTACTAGATGAAGTTTGCAAACATGGCTTGATTATCGACAAAATAACTGTCAGAAGATATTTCTGAGATCATGCATGCAGGGCAAGTATTTCACTGCAAAGTTAGAACAACGAAAGGAGTATACCAGGCAGGACATTCGTTGTTGAACCATCCGAGGGCCATGGCCGACCCTATACAGGGTGCCCAACACAAAACGGAACGGGGCACTTCCCAAAATATAGTAACAAATGTATTATGTCCATCGGATAGGGTGTCTTTTCAAATGAACAACGACACCAAGAACAGTCGATTTGGCCGTGTAGTCTTTGTATTAGGGCGCTGTGCGTGACACCATGTCAGGTTCCCTTTTTTGTCAATTTTTGCCAAGGCAGTGCTTGATAAATCGCACTTACTCCCCGTCATAATCATCGAACAACGAGCAATACGCGCGCCATTGTTAGTGTGCATTCAGCTGTGAGCCGAGAGAATGGGCATACTTGTTCGGTGCTATTACGGGCAGGAAGTGCGATTTATCAGGCAGTGACTGGGTACAACATGACAATAATGGGAACCTGACATGGTCTCACTTACGAAGTCCTACAACAAAAACTACTTGTCCAAAATTACTGTTCTTGGTATCTTATTTCATTGGAAAGGACACTCTATCCGATGGACGTAATCATTTTGTTACTATATTTTTGGAAGTTCCCCGTTCCGTTTTTGGGGACCACCCTGTATAGTCACATTGTACTCATAGAATAAGATAATATTTGCTTCTGTATGCACGCAATGCTTAATTGTGTAATGAATTGCAATTTAACTTGGCACTCAGGGGGCTAAGAACAAACATGTTAAGAGAAATAAGAAATATAATTGGGGATTTATTTTGTACTGAGTCCCTCAAGAATCAAAAGAGTATCATTTAGAAATGGGCGATCCCTTCGTAATTGCTGTGCAATAATTATTATTGCTGTCATAACTGTTGAGGTACATGACCGTTTTGCCTGGAATCCCATTCGTTTAATTCAGACACTGACATACCAAACATCCAATTCATAGAACTCAACAAACGGCTACATCCTTTGTGTCTTAAGAAATCTACTCAACACCTTGCTAGGCTAAAGCCGTCTGCAGACAGAGCCGACTCGACCCGATCCGACTGTTTTCAATCAGGCTAGAGTTGGGCGCGGTCGGTCGGATCCGATTCATCGTGTTGAATTGGCCCCAACTGGCATCCGACTGTCTCTCGACTGGCAAAATGTGCGTCGCGAGGCACTGAAAACTGAGCCGATCCGAATGAAAACCAGTCGGATCGGGTCGAGTCGGCTCTGTCTGCAGAGGGCTTAAGACATTTACTTCTATTATCTAACCGTTCTGACTTGCTCCTGTGACGTTCTGTTGGATCCACAGACAAGGAACAAAGTTGATACCACTGGAAATGCCCGATAGCACGGCTAGTATGCAGCCACTGTAAGCAATCAAACAAAATAAAACAAATATTAAACGAACGAAATAAAAGCTGAAGAGGAGCTATTTACATTAAAAAAAACATGTAAGTAGCCACTGTAAATAAAAAGAGGAGCAAACAAATACACTAACGTACTTAAAAGCTAACAAATAAAGCTAAAATACTATATATAGGTTTTCCCATCCATTTCCAAACAATCGTCATTCAATTTCGATAATTATTAACTTCAATTTCGTCCCGAGAAATCCTGAACGTGCAATTGTTATATACAATTTAGTCATTCATCGTTCAAATTGGTCAATGACCAATCAACTTTAAAATTTGGTCATTCTATTTCGTCATTGTGCAATGAAATTCGTCCCACCTGGCGATTAAGTGGGCAATGTTATGTTCGAATTCATCATTGTTCAATCGATTTCAAGAATTTCCCATTCAAATTCGTCCCGTATTATAGATGCATTGTGAAAATGCAACATTTTACCGTGCATTTCACTTGCAATTCAAACTTGAAACTGATTGACTGATTGATTGATTGAGTTATGGTTGATTGACTGATTGATAAGCGCTGGGAGATATCATGACTGAAAATGTTGATAAATTATATGATAGACATTAATTACAACCAACCCATGACAATACATGTATCTCACAACAATCAGCCATAATGTGATGATTAACAAGATATTTCAAACCAAAATGCAATACTAATCACAGCTTGCTAATGTGAGACGAATTTGAACGAGAAAGAACGAAATCGATCGCAAAATGACGAAATTGATCATCACTTTCTGACACACAGTCTGTGATTGGACGAAATCGAATTACCTTTGACTAAAGTGTATATGACAAACAAGAATTTGATTGGGAACAAACGAAATTGGGTGCTGAAAGACGAAATTGAATATGACAAACTGAAAGCCACACATTTCCGAGACGAAATTGAAGTTAACAATTATCGAAATTGAATGACGATTGTTTGAAATGGATGGGAAAACCTATATAATGCTATAAAAATGACATGAATGAACATGAATGAGCTATCAAGCTCATTCGTGTGTATATTACATACAAAATAGGTAACTAATTTGATACATTATTTGTTATCGAATGCTTTTGTTTATTGAGAAAGCCTCGTAAAGGCAACACCGATGTTCTGCTCACTACCAAAAAACGTATTACCATAACGTATTACCATAAACAACGGTTATAATGATAGGAATAATACAAATTTAAAGAGAACAGTTACAATTAAGACGAATAATATCAACATAGTTACACTATTCTCTTTTGCCGAAGCGATAAGTTGTCTACCCATGATGCATCCGTAGATGAAGGCGGCACTGATGACGTCATAGCGCCCCGATCTTCCGGACTTTCGTTCACGTATGCTAGGAGCTCGTCTCTGTCATTTGCCATGTTTTCTGGATCTCCGTCCTGCGTTGTCGTCCGCCTGTTTCGCCTTACACTACTGGGTCTTGTTTCACTCCGACCGATATAAATAACCTGTAACAATAATTATTATTAATGTTATTGATAATGTTTTGCACGTTACGCTTATAAAGTCGCCAACTAATTCTAGAGCCCACAACAATATTCAGGCAAAACGCTTTTGATGTGGATATTCGAACAAAATAATCTTATTTTCGGAAAAGCCGCCTATTTTTAGGGAATATCATCTCATTACTGCACAATCATATAATTATAGATCATGTATATATAGATGGGCATTATCACTTCGTATCATGACACAACTACCAGCCAATGGTGGACAAAATATGACTGCTACCGTCTTTGTTGGCCTTCTGCTAGATCGTCGATGGGGAAAAGGGAAATTAGAAATACGGGCAAACTGTCTCAGCCCCCCCCCCCCCCCCCCCCCCCCCCCCCCCTCCTGACCAAAAATATGCCCGTAGGCCTCCATATGGCAGCAACTAATTTGTATTTGTTAATTCGCAGCATGCATTTGGTTACCATGGTTACGAGAGACTCTCACCTGAGAATGGCCAGTGCAAACCCGATGTAGTTTAAAGTTGGTCGATTAATGTGATCTTTCTCCAAACCAAACCATCCGAAACTATAATATTATACAGAGAAAGGGGAAATTAGAAAGACAGTTACAGACGTGAAAAACTTAAGTTTTTTTTACATTCATCGAAATTTTATATTATACAACGGAAATAGAAATTTAAATTTGTATACAAAAAGATGCAAAGAGATAATAGTACAAAGAAATTAAAGAAAACGTCATATTTTAAAATCATTATTAATATTGACGCCACTGGTATACGGTATATACTCACTATCCAGTAGCCCATCCAATGACCATACTGACCGAGGACCAGATAAGAACGGCTGGGCCATAACCGATTGTCTTCATGGCCGGAACAACAGTTAAATTTCCTGCAAAGTTGATAAGGAAACAAATAGATTTTAGTTCCCTTACTGACATACACGCAAGTACAGGCAAACATGTGTATTATTAGTATTTACAGTTATAGGCCCGGATTCACAAAGGAGGTTTGTACAAACCATGGCCTACATCTATGGAGTGCTGCTCGTAGACCAGTAAAACAAATTATAATATATAATGATATGACTGTTAGTGCTTGCTAACCAGAAATGTCACCATCTGAGAAGACAAACATTTATGTGATGCATTTAGTAAATGTGTAGCATCAACATCGTTAACAAGTATAGGAGTTTACATTCTTTCTCAAATGGCACTCCATAGATGTAAACCGTGGTTTAAACCATGGCTTATACAAAATTACTCTTTTCGAGACCGAGACCGGGTCAGTAAGCGGGGGGGGGGGGGGGGGGGGGGCCGGTGTCGTAGAAAACTTTCGAAGCCGAGACCGAGAATTGTCCACATTTTCAAGACCGAGACCAGGTCCAGTCCAAAATTTTCGAGGCCGAGACCATGAACATAGGTTGAGAATCCTGTAAGCGGGGGGGGGGGGGGGGGGGGGGGGGGGGGGTAGTCGTAGACAATTTTTGAAGCTGAGACCGAGACCAGGGTTATTCGCAATTTTCGAGGCCGAGATCATCGATAATGACGGTCGAGACCACTAAAATGTGGTCTCGAGACCAGTTAAAATTTGAAAGGGGGGGGGGGGGGGGGTGGGGGGTTCAAACACCCAAAACAGTAATTTTTTGGTCAAAGGGGGGGGGGGGGGGTTGAACCCCCCCCCCCCCCCTGGGTGCGTCATCTTAGGCAAGAGCGCCCTGTATTAATCAGTGCATAGCGTGGTTTGACTGATTAGGGGGCACATAATTTGGGCACCATTTAGATGTTTATAAGAGTTGCCCCTTATTCGTGTATGTAATGTTTTGGTCCAATTCTTGGAGGTGCACAGGCCCCCATTAAATGAGAGTTGGTCTAAATCGATCAACTGAACCTTATATACCTATTTCCGTCTACAGTTTGAAATTCCTACATAGTCATACGGTATAGTACACCCGGTTTCAGAAGTCAAGGTTTTAAAGAGAACCAACACCCCAAACAAATATTCTAATATCAATTATATGAAAGAGATTATAGTTTTTAGTAGTCAATTCCACACAATGATCAATGTTTGTTGGAGTGGATTAATAAACTTAGCACACTTATCAACGGATTAAGATACGAAGGCCTACCTGTACCTGTACATGTTGGTTCCCTTTAAACCAAAATCATAATTTACCAAATATTTGTACCTGTAGCCCATAGAAACCCTCCAGCCATGCATAGTGGGTAGAAGACGGGGCAGTAGCGTAGAATGTGTATCACCAAGCCTACTATCCACGCGGACGAGCACAAAATCCACAGGAAAAATACACCTGTGTGTAATAAAAATATGATCATAGTTATATGTATTCCCTGTTCAAATATTATGTAAAAACAATACAAGTATAATATGAATAAAAAACTATTCGTCAAACGAACGAAAGGAAGATAAAATTAATAATATCAAGTTTACCCTTTAACCCTAAAAAGGCGGGCTATTTGAGGTCTTTCTACGGCCGGGGGGGGGGGGGGCATTATGCCCCCCACCCCCCTTAATATCTCGGCATATTTATGGTAATTTATGCAAATAAGGTCATAAAATTCATATTTTTACCCATAAATCATATATTCTTCATAATTAAACAGTGGTTTTCACTACATATATTCTTTAGACCATTTGGAATAATAATACAACAAGAAAATTTGGACGAGCCATGTTCTTCCTTATGTTTTCTATTGTTTTAATCATTTCTTATGTATGTCTTTGTTTTTTTTACTTATGTATTTTATTGTTTTTGTTGTTTATTTTATTTCTACCTATAATTCAACTATTTTGAACACCAAAACAAACACCTACAATGTAAACAAGACCAAATAACCATTGATGTATCTCTTTTTACGAAAACTGATATTTCCATATGTTTTGTACACAAGTCACGAAATTGAGCGATTTTCGTGCTGACATGCAGAGACAAAAGGTCACGTGACTTCGTAACGGTAGGTCCGATTTTCAAAAATTTTGTTTTACAAGATGCGCAAGACCCAAAAGAAAAAAGTCACCGAGCAGCGGGGCGTCATCTTAACGCGTTCCGGAGCAATTAAACAAATTGCGGAGGGGGGGGGGGGGCATTATGCCCCCCCCCCCCCGGCCTTATTAAGGTTAAAACAATTAAACAAGCTGTTGTAAGTTATTAGGGATAGTACAAACAATGTAATATCTAAAGTAAAACTTGTAAATAATCATTACAACTTACAATGTACAAAAGTAGGCACTGCCCGGATTTGTTGAACCGGGGATCTCCTGTTTACTAGACAGGCGCTTTAACCGCTAAGCCACAGCGCCGCTTATATATACTTTATTCAGTATCAGCGTAGATTAGTAATACGTACCATCACCTGGTTCAGCCCTTTTCACGGGAACAAGGTTGGTTCCATATGCGATACAAGCCACCCCAGCTCCAATCAGACCAATGGCTCCGTCGCTAAGCGACGCACCAATCATCTCTGTTGCCATCTTGATTGTTTTATGTCGTATATTTATTTGGTATTCTTAGTAACGTAGCCCCCTTTTCCCTATGTCTGGGAAGGGCTCTCAGACGGCAGCTGTTTGTATCGTTATGTCCGACAATACAAATTTAGACTCTGACCATTTTATATTTGTCTCCTTTTCCAGAGCAAACGTTTTGAGTCAACACAAAATTGTCATGCATATTGTTACTATGGATTCTATCCTGTTGAAAAAACGCTGAGCTTTAAGAAGCAAACATCTGGTTAACGGATGCTCAATTTATCCGACTACGATTGCGTTTGAATATACGTTTCTAAGCCAGAATATGCATTGTCAACCAAGTGTCAGGATTATACTTCGACATGCTCGAGTGACGCGAAATAGCCAGAACACCACGTTTAAAGAGTTGACTATGATTTAGCAAATCATTTTTTAAACGCACCTAAACATAACATTTCCGTACAAATTTACGTAACGGATGCTCAATATCCGACTAAGATTGCGTTTGAATATACTTTTCTAAGCCAAAATATGCATTTTCAACCAAGTGTCAGGATTATGTCCACTTCGACATGCTCGAGTGACGCGAAATAGCCAGAACACCACGTTTAAAGAGTTGACTATGATTTAGCAAATCATTTTTTAAACGCACCTAAACATAACATTTCCGTACAAATTTACGTAACGGATGCTCAATATCCGACTAAGATTGCGTTTGAATATACTTTTCTAAGCCAAAATATGCATTTTCAACCAAGTGTCAGGATTATGTCCACTTCGACATGCTCGAGTGACGCGAAATAGCCAGAACACCACGTTTAAAGAGTTGACTATGATTTAGCAAATCATTTTTTAAACGCACCTAAACATAACATTTCCGTACAAATTTACCATGTTTACGTAACGGTTTCCTTCAGGTCTCCATGCCTTGCAAACGTGTGGCAGTGATTATGATTGTGTATCATTTCAGGCGCACCTTTATTTCCTCTGGCATAATGATCTAGGTTGGTCACATGACGAGGGGACACTTGCATACAATGGGTGGAATTCACAAAGGAGGTTTGTAGCAGGTTTGTACAAACCATGGTTTGACGATGGTCTACATCTATGGAATGCTGCTCGTATACAAGTAAATTGTAAATCAACATTGTTAACAAGGAGTTAACAAGGAGTTTACATTCTTTCTCCATCAGTTTACACATGGCATTCCATAGATGTAAACCATGGTCAAACCATGGTTTGTACAAACCTCCTACAAACCTCCTTTGTGAATTCCACCCAATAAGTTGTCAAAAAACAATACAATACTAATATTCGAGAAGGAAAATGCAGAAATACCTCGATTATGCCTCCAACCCACATCTACGAAAAAGTAAAGTAAATGGTCCAGTCAGCTGGACCATTTACACGCATTTCACATTAATATGATGTAGCTATTAAAGCATACCGGCCATTGTACAATGTACTATTGCGCAATATACAATTCCCGTTCAACAGTTGATCTCCGTGTTTTAGGAAGCCTCGCAACGGAAAAGGGACTGGAAATAATTGATTTTCGACATTTTGCGGTCTTCAAAACAACAGAGTTGGTAAATAATTTCAATTATATAAATTGTGGATCACATAAACGAGAGTTTGTTTGCATTTGCAATTGTTGTGTTGGATGGTGCAGCAAACGGAAGGATGTGCAGCTCCGCACGACACTATTGTAATGTGCTCCAACCTACAACTCAATTAGTCGGACCACATGCACTATACGTCACCCACGTGTCAGAAGGGTCGAGAGTGTCTGACTGAAGATCACACTGACATAATTCGAATATCACCAGTTGATATGCATGCATCCTTTGGTGTGCTTTCCCTCCGCCATGTCCGCCCTACGAATCGGACGATGAAGTGAGGTTCCACTGGTACGTGAGAGTCATATCTCACGTCCGTAAAAGACACAGTCCATTTGTTAAAAAAGAGTAGGTGTATAAACCGTTAGAGTAGTTTTATTTTCTGTATAGCCGCAATTAATGGTTGATATCCACACAAAATTAAAATGTATAACCTTCAAAAAGTCTGTATTTGAATTGCAAATATATCTGTTTTGTGTTTAGATATATTGTGCCTAATGAACTCGTCTTGCAGCAGACGGGTGTGCACACATGTATGATATTTGTACTCCATACTTACAACACTGTGTAGAAATCATGATTGTACACATACTATAACGCATTGTAAATAACCGCCGTACCGTATCCGTACAGACTGGTCTCTCTCTCTCTCCCTCGCTTTTTATTAAGGAATCAAGTTTGTTAGGTAATGGACCCTATGGTTTAAATAGGTCAACTGATCAAGTAAGAATTGCATGGTAATGCTACAGTCACAAATGGTCCGATTTGGGCTACGGCCGCGGCGCCCGTACGATGCCACTTTTAGGTGAAATCTTGCGGGAATCTTGCGGCGCCCGCACGGGTGCCGTGGCTATCGTACGGTCGCCGTTGCATTTTTCCTCGCCGTACGATGTCAACAATTTGTTTAACGCGGAGTTAAAACAAAAAATGCATCGTACGATTTTTTTACTTGCCGTAAGCCCGTAGACACAGCGTAGAGAGCATCGCACGGGCACCACAAGGGCATCGCACGGGCACAGCACGGACATCGCAGCCTTTTTTCGAATATCGTACGATTTTGAGACAGAAAATTTCGACACTCAAATCGTACGGGTACCGTGGAGTCACCGTAAGAGTACCGAAAGGCACCCGTACGGGGAATTAGTTTGTGTTCACGGGGGCCGTGCGATTTATGTTTTATTTCAGGACAAAGGTCATCGTACGGGGCCCGGAGAATATGTGACTGCTACTCTAAAATACCACAGACATCGTACGATATCATGATTTCCCAAAATCGTACAAAATCCGCCGTAGGGAGAAAAATCGTACGGCGCCCGGACCATTTGTGACTGTAGCATAATGCTACTGTCACAAATGCTCCGATTTGACCTACGGCGCCCGTACGATGCCTCTTTTTGGTGAAATCTTGCTTCGCGCTAGCGTTCTCTAGAGTTATAAATTGACTCTTGAGTTGTAACGGCTCTTTTTTAATGATAACAGGGGTTTTACTTTGTCGTTTGTAATTGTGTATACTTTTCGAGCATGGTGGAGTTATAACTATTAGTTTGTACCGTAATGGTACAGGTTTTGGTTACTAAAGTTAAGTTTGACCAATACTCAACTATCCCTTTAACACTAGATGGCATTATTTAGATACCCAAACATTTAAACCATTTTCTTCAATAATTTTGAATGTGATTTTTGTTATCAACATTTGATACAGGGATTATCGACATACATTTAAAAGCCACTTTGGTATAAATTTTAATTAATATGTATGATGTATGAATAATCGCCAATGGTTTTTGTTCAAATTATTTGTTATTTGTATTTGTTAATATTTTAGCTGTTCTTAAAAAACAGATTTGATTAAACGATGCTTTGTTTTCAAATGTACGTGCTCTGGTTATTCCTACTCTCAATCTCCCTCTACCTTGTAAAATACATTAGTTGTTGTAGCGCCCTCTAAACCAGAACTTAAGTACCCTTTTAACTACTAATTTGCCAAAAGACTGACATCCATGCACAAACGACTGTCAACAATCCACATATATAAAGTAAGTATACACACTTGTAGCGAAGACACAAACCTACGTATACGCAACAAACATCCTCAAACATACATACACAGACATACACTTCTACACTATTGTCTACAAAATGTACGTCTTTTTCTTGTTTTCTTTGGCATAATTATTGCCAATATATGCAGTGCTGTTTTGACAGTTCTGTGTCCTTTTCAGCTTTAATGTATATATTAACAAATATTTCATTAATTGACGTATTAATTGTACAATATGTGTACAAATTATATTGATATATACTTTGTAATGCAATGTATTGCCATATAGGGGTCACTCTGCTTTCTCAAACCATGATTTGATCCAGATACACCTTGGTTATAACTTATATATTTCTTTGTGATGATTTAAAGGGGTAGTTTATTTTTGGTAGAGAGGGCGCTGATCATCACAATTTTGTTGTGAGGTAATGACAAACTGAGTGTCGAATATGAGAGAACATGCAATTTTAATGGCAGAATAAACTTTATTTGGTCAAAATCGACCCAGAAACGGCAGAAATATCAATAAATGTATCTGATTTAATAATTATTTGGGGCCCACAAAATTAGATGTTTTTTTCAAAAAATAAAAAAAATGCTTGCACTTTTTCAAAAATTATCAAAAGCGTTTTTTAAATAGTTGTTGATGATCTATCTATTTAATCATTGTTTCACTAATCATCACATAATTTTGTATGAAAAATGGTTGAAACCAATGCCTTTTTAGAAAGCGCCCTCTTGTGTTTTAATGGCTCTTTTTTTAATGATAACGGGCTTTTTACTTAGTTGTTTGTAATGTTGTATACCTTTCGAGCATGGTGGAGTTATAACTATTAGTTTATAATGTTACTGTCCAGGTTTGGTTACTAAAGTTCAGCCTTACCAAAACTGCACTACCCCTTTAAACGGCTTTAAACTATCATTCAATTCAATAAAAAAAATATATGCACATAAGTGCACTTCTTTGACACAAAATAATAAGCGTGCGCACAAAATCAAACTCACACACATACACACACGCACAAACGCACGCATAGACACAAACACCCACCCACATACACCCCCACACATATACAGCCATAAACAAACACACGCGCACACACATACTCTCAATCAACTGCACAAGTAGACACCTAAACAAACACAGACAAAACAAACAAAAAGATGATACTGTACTTTGGGTTGTTATGTCATGTAGCTTGTTGACGCAATGGAGGAACCTAAACTTGTTTTTATACAATACAGTCCACAATAATCAAGCAGATTGCAAAACGCATTGAGTAAACGTACATTTGAACATTATTGTATTTATTTCCATACATTCATGCTAAATATTCTGTTCAACTTTTAACTCTTAAAACAATTCAGAAACAAAACAAAACACTTGTTTACACCGTTGATTATAAAGTACATATTACAAATTAAATAGATATGGATAAACAAACATATGAATCACACATAGGTAAAACCAAAATTATTATTCAGGATAATATAGGGGCCAGTGTTGTGTTACTATAATTGCATTAGCAATAATGTGATACATTCATAAAGGGTCTTGAAAAAGTGGACAATAGCGTCACAATGAACTAAAGTGAAATGCATTGGAATACACAAAATATTTTATTTGCATTTATTAAATGTATTTGTTACTGACAATGAATAAACATGTTTTATATTTCCTATCGGCATTATAATTCTAACAAATATTCTGCATTATTGTTTTAAGATTAACGTTCAATGGGACCAATTTGAAAAATGAAAATATGTCAACATTTCGATTCAAAATGTCGCATAAGAATAACTGTGTTATTGTATAACTACAATGCTAATGATAATGATACCCTTTAATACCTTGATTATGATAAATCATATATTTAATTAACATAAACGTATTCTTAGAATCAAGGTCATGTATCTTATTCATCAACTGAAGACATAATGAATGTTAGGAAGAAGGCAAAAACATTCAATAAATCGTTTACGTTTGTTTCGGTTACACAAAGTAAACATAATTACACATGTTATGTGATTGTAAAATTTGCACAATGGACTTTATACAGTCAGACAGTATCAACCGATTCATGTCACTAATGCCCGGCGCAGACAGAGCCGACTCGACTGGTTGTTATTCCGATCGGCTCAGTTTTCAGTGCCTCGCGACACACATTTTGCCAGTCGAGAGACAGTCGGATGCCAGTTGGGGCCGATTCAACACGATAAATCTGCTCCGACCGACCGGGCCCAACTCTAGCCTGATTGAAACCAGTCGGATCGGGTCGAGTCGGCTCTGTCTGCGCCGGGCTTAAGGTTTTAAAGCAAAGTATAGAATGGATATGTATGACTACGTGATTATACGTAAGACGTTTGTAAAGACATTGTGAATGTTAGGAAGTTGGCAAAAACATTCAATAAAAAGTGTACGTTTTGGACAACAAAAAGCAACATAATTACATAGATCTGCTACGTGTTCGCAATAAAAAAAAAACATTTAAAAAAAACATTATTGGAGGTACGTTACGACATTATATTTGTTTAAAGACACGATGGATGTTAGGAAGTTGGCAAAACATTCAATACATCTTGTACTGGTGGTGGCAACACAAACACAACATAATTACATTGATCTGCTACGTGTTCGCAATATAAACAAATATTAACAAAACACATTATTGGAGGTACGTTACGACATTATATTTGTTTAAAGACACAATGAACGTAAGGATGTAGGCATTTCAAGCACATTTTAAAAATCGTGTTCATTTTTCGGTAACACAGTGTATTACATAATTATACATCTTACATGGGCATGAAAGGATTAGAATTGCTCCATGTCCTCTACAATTGTCATACAAAACCATTTAAATTGGAGGTCAATTCAAAGAGATGGGTTTACGACATAATATTATCTTTCAACAAATGAAGAGCTTAGTTCAAAAAAGGGCTAGATCCACTTTTTCAACTTTGGAGAAAATTAGGTTTTTTTGTCCAACTTTGTACACATGCATATGGGAATATACAAATGGAACGTTCTTTAGTTTAGTTTTGATTGTCTAATTCGTCCTAAAATCTGAATTTCTAGATGCTCTACGTAGCATATTAATATACTGATATTGTTAACTCAATTTTTATGGAAAGTGGATTTAGTGCCTTTTGGAACTAAGCTCTTCAAATGATGAACGTTACGAAGAAGGCAAACTCATCCAATACATCGTGTATCTTGTTGGTATTAAACACACGTAACATAATAATGTATCTGTTATTCGATTGCAATTGAACCAACTGTACAATTGTTGTAAAAAAAAACACATTATAAATTGGAGGAAGGTGTTCAAAAATGAGTGTTACGCCTTACGATGCTACATATTAACTTAACAACATGATGAATTATAGGAAGTAGGCAAAAAATTCATTATATCTTGAACTTCTTCCGGTAACGCTAAGAAAACAAAATCACGTGAGGATTCCGATTGGACTATGAACTCTACCATCAGACTGCTATTCTTTTGTCAAGACCTCCGCGCTATGTGTCACTAAACCCTGACATTCCTAAGAGCGAGCGACTGAGGTCGTATCTCAAACTGCAGCTAGTAGCTACCTTAATTACTATCATAACAGCTACATATAGGGCCTTGACTAAAGGCTTTGTTACTTGTTAGTATTATCAACTGTCCGACTGGACTTTAAATAATGGGAGAATATGCAACTATCCAATTTCTAACCAACTCTTTACATAAGGATGTAATGGTTTGCCGGGTTAACAAGGATATCTTACTGTGTAAAGGCAAACGTAAACAGTGCTTGGCAACACATTGAAGAATCTTACTACGCCGTCGGGCGTCCCATACATATCCAGTAGGTAACTTTGAAGATAAAGATATAACTGTTCTAATGAACGGGATGAAAATGGGCTTGCCTAACAAATCTTAGACTGACCAGTAACAGACTGAGGAGTTTTGATTTTGTTTTTCAGTCACTTAACATTTATTATATGACACAGAGGTACATACAATGGCAACGACAAAACACCTATCGCTGAACCAGCAGGTCTCGGAAAAACCACAACAATTGACAAACTAAATACATGATCGAAGGCTAAACTGAGTTAAAGAGCTAATGCAACTCGGACTGGAGAGTACTGAAATCTGACACAGAGTAGAAATACCCGGCGGGTTACCAGGACATTAAAGCAAGGCTCAGTCGTAGCCGATTTAACATGTGGCATCGGCCTCGAATGATCTCCGACTGGCTCATGATCGGCAAAAGAGGAGTCCTGAGGCAACGTATACTGAGCTAAACCGACTCGGTCCGGGTCGGATCGGGTCGAGTCGGCTCAGTGTGCGGAGGGCTTAAGGCTAACAATCCATGGGGGAGTATGACTTGTTTTTGATGTATCCATTTTACAAGAAGCATCGGGTATAATGGAGACACAGCCTTATATTCTTAAGAGGGACATCACTCCACATGCTAAAGAGGCGATCCAGCTCGATATATCTCCTTTTTCTTATTGCACTAAGAGAAAAACACAAGGCAGGTTGCGCGACAAGGGCAGAGGAATGGCAACTTTGCAATTATCAAAGACTGGTTCGTTGCATGAACTACATCGTGACTTGTGCTATTCATTTAATTCTATAAGACGGAGATATGATAACCCTGTATCGACAACTAGAGCACATGTGAACTGCAATTTGACATCTTGAAGGACTGCTAAGGAACTATTAGCCTACATGTACGTGCAAAAGAGTGAGGCTCATTCAACACGAACGATCTTCTAATGTTTCTAAGAGAAACACAAGAGGCCAACTGCACGGCAAGAGCAAAGGAACAGATATTGGCCGAGTCCCGTTGAAGAACAATGTCCACCGGTTGTTTAATTAATTTGCAATAAAAGAACGGCGTATTCACATCCGTAATGGCATCATACCCTATCATCCTTGCTGTGATGTGTCACATGGGCATGATGGGACGATACAATCTTTAGATAGAGAATGCCATAACTTTTTGTTGTACCATATCATTAAATAACGAATTGCTTCCCACATAAACTATTCCAAGAGTATATCACGGGAACCCATCTATAACTGGTATAAAGAGGTTATCTGATTAAGTTTAATTTTCATGTCATGTTCTAACACAATACGGATATGTAAAATGCAATAGGAGGGTACACGCAATTATCATTAACTCGTTTTATTTCGTACCAGCATGATAAATTGCCGAGTATCGTGTATACAATACATGTATACGTACATGTCGTTTTCGGGATCGAGGAGAAAGGAAAGAACTTGCAAATAATCATGATAATGAACGACCTGTACCAAAAACAACAGTAACGTCCATTCCCAATCTTTGAGGCGATGATGTGTCACATGTAATGCGTCAAAACAACATTTCAAGAAAGAGTGCCATAAACATACGTACTTGTAGTTTATGAGAGCTATTAAGGAGATAAGACAAAATCCTGCAATACAGGAACGACCTTTACCAATCACTTCGGTCAAGGCATCGTTCCCAATCCTGTTGTCGATGATGTGCAAAATGTCACAGGAAAGGACATCATATAATGTACATACGTATACTTTATGAGAACAGGAGAGTAAGAAATACCTTGCAAACATTAACGGCGTGTTTACATCAGCAATGGCATCATACCCCATCCTACTTGCAATGATGTGTCACATGTGGGTATACGAGGAGAGAATGCCAAATACATATGTACGTAAATGTTATGAGAGCAATAAGGAGGTAAGAAACAACTTGCACAAAAGGAACGACGTGTACCAAACGACGATGGTTATTTTATCCATTCCCATCCTTCTTGCGATGATGTGTCACATGTGGCGGGACCCAACAAGACAACGACAGTTATTTCATCCTCCCCACTATTTATTGCAAAGGTGTTTCACATGTAGCGATACAACATTTGAGGAGAGTTACTATATGCATACCTACGTATACTATAATGAGAGCAATAAAGAGTTAAGCAACAACTTGCACAAAATGAACGACGTGTACCAAACGACGATGTTTTTTTTTTTATAATGTCCCACCCTTCTAGCAATAATGTGTCATATGTGGCGTGACATAACCACGTCACAACAAAACAACAACAGTTATTTCACCCTCCCCACTATTTATTGCAATGTTTGTTCACATGCTGCTTTACAATATGTCAGGAAAGAATGCCACATACTAGTACATACATACCTATACTATATGAAAGCAAAAAGGAGGTACAATACAATTAGCATAAATGAATTTTCTTTAGAATGTATTGTCACATTTGGCCAAAGAAAGAGAACGCCATATACGCGTGACAGGAATGTAACATGTCACATGTGGCTATAGGAAGAGAATGCCATATACGCGTGACAGGAATGTCACATGTCACATGTGGCTATAGGAAGAGAATGTCATATACGCGTGACAGGAATGTCACATGTCACATGTGGCTATAGGAAGAGAATGCCATATACGCGTGACAGGAATGTCACATGTCACATGTCGCTATAGGAAGAGAATGCCATATACGCGTGACAGGAATGTCACATGTCACATGTGGCTATAGGAAGAGAATGTCATATACGCGTGACAGGAATGTCACATGTCACATGTGGCTATAGGAAGAGAATGTCATATACGCGTGACAGGAATGTCACATGTCACATGTGGCTATAGGAAGAGAATGTCATATACGCGTGACAGGAATGTCACATGTCACATGTGGCTATAGGAAGAGAATTTCATATACGCGTGACAGGAATGTCACATGTCACATGTGGCTATAGGAAGAGAATATCATATACGTGTGACAGGAATTTCACATGTCACATGTCTTGTCACATGTGGCTATAGGAAGAATAAGTGACAGGAATGACTTGTATGCACAATTGCAATGTCATCATACCCCTTCTATCTCTGTATGCTCTGTTTCATGTAGCGAGACAAAAGTAGTGTATAATACAAAATTATCGAAATAGTAAGTAGAGCAACGTACCTGACAATGAGCCTTCAGTGGTATTAACCACGAAGTGCAGCAGCATGTACGTCACAAAATACGTCAGAAATTGAGAAAAGGCTATTTGACTCTGGTGTCACATTGCCATTATGTTTTAGTCTATTAGTATTAAAGAACATCGTGTTGTAAAGCAGGGGAAAGTCATGTGAAAGGTATATGTAGTGAGTGCCAAGATATTGCTTTTTATCTCATTAATAGGACGAACTCGAAACATATTTTTTCTCTCGAATATATCGTACCATGGTGTCTCATGAATGACGTCATCATACTCCATCGTGTTATAACAAAAATCGCATTCAGGACAATGACATTATTGCAGAAAACATGGCTCCATATCCCATCTACATAGCAATGCTGATTATTGAATCTAGGTCTTTCTACATGTATATAAGATACAACTGTGGTAGTCCTATCCATGTTCTATTTCTCTTTTCAATAGTGTTTCATGATTTTATAATTTTGAGTCTATTGTCCTATACTTGCAGGCAAACGCGAATGTTCGGCAGGAAAACTCATCAGTTTGTTAAATATAAATGTAGTGGGCTGATATGGAGATTTGTACACGATATAGAGATTTTCCAGACGGAGTTTTTACATCAGATTTTTCAAAAGCAGATTCCAAGATTCACGGGAGAAATTAATTGGCGAAGACTTTCTATGGGAGAAATTAATTGGCGAAGACTTTTTAGATGGAGATTTTGTAAATAGACCAAGGAGATTTTTCAGAGGCGAGACTTAATTATTTGCACCGCACCAACCCCTGAATCCCCTCCAACTCTCGCGGTGTGTGGATAACGGAGTAAGCTATATGACCAGTATCTACCTCGAAGTATCTAGAGGAGTCTTGAAACTTCGGGAGCAGAGCCGGACCCCATGCTGACCGGAGCCTGGAGCAGCCGCCTCGTACCGGAGAAGCGGGAACAACGCGACACCAGCGAAGGAGCAGCCGCCTCGTAGCGGAGAAGCGGGAGCAACACGACACCAGCGAAGGAGTAACCGTCATATAATGTACCAACCAACCTAGAGCCCCGGGGCCGAACAATGCGACAAGTGGACACTCCTTCTTTTGTTTGCATGCATCCCCTCCCATCCCAGACCCCCCCCCCCCCCCCCCTGCACCGTAGAGTAAGGTAAGAAATTTATTTGTAACTGGGCGGAGAGAGAGAATAAGAGAGAGTGAAAGAGAGGACCCAGGAATAGTTAATTAAATGTACCCATGTGAGACAAAACAGTAGATTTTAATTTCATGTATTAAATCAAGTTTTAGCTTTCAATAATTTTAATTAAACCGGTGTGAATTTAGTACTTTTTGTTAAATGGTAGCTTCGGGTGTGGTGATGTCCGTGGGTAGTGATTGATGAGTGAAATGTGTTGTTGAGTGAATTAATTAAATAATTAGTGTATTGTAGATAGTTTAAGTGGTGGTCGCTATGAACTGACCCACCCGCGCCGTTTAACGGACCAGGGCGTGGCTGGCTCAGGCTCTCGTTTGTGGGGTTTTTCCGCCAACCGAGAGGCTGGGTTGGTTAGGTGGGTTAGATAAAGGCAGGCAACATGATTCGCGTTCTTCAACAATTGAACATTTGACTCACTGGAAGATGCAATAGGAGGGGGCACGGGCCATCACATGAATGCAACTCTTCTAGTTTGTCGGGCTGCGACTAAATTGTCACAGATTTCTACTTTCCACACAAACTCTTACAGGACTACCTAGCTGCAATTCATATGTGGTTGGTTGGTTGGAAGTAGGAAAGAAGCTGCGATATGCTACAATTTAATTAGGGAATGTACTAGAGGGGGCACGAAATATTACTAGTACTCGTTTAACTCATGTTGTTATCGATGAGTACAGGTTTCCCCATAAGCTCATACCTAGCTGCTTTCTATCTGAGATTGGTTGAGTAATTGTAGAAAGAGGGCTTGGTATTCCACAAGTTTGGAGACAATCATTGAACAAACAAACGTTGAAAATTAGGGAATGCAAAAGAGGGTGCACGAAATTATGAGTATTCGTTTAACTCATGTTGTTATAGATGAGTACAGGCTTCCCCATGAGCTCATATATGACTACCTACCTGCTTTCTATCTGAGATTGGTTGAGTAATTGTAGAAAGAGGGCTCGGTATTCCACAAGTTTGGAGACAATTATTGAACACACAAACGTTGGAAATGAAGGGATTTGCAAAAGAGGGTGCACGAAATTATGAGTATTCGTTTAACTCATGTTGTTATAGATGAGTACAGGCTTCCCCATAAGCTCATGTATGACTACCTAGCTGCTTTCTATCTGAGATTGGTTGAGTAATTGTAGAAAGAGGGCTCGGTATTCCACAAGTTTGGAGACAATTATTGAACAAACAAGCAAACGTTGAAAATAAGGGAATGCAAAAGAGAGTGCACAAAATTACGAATATTCGTTTAACTCATGTTGTTATCGATGAGTACAGGTTTTTCCCATAAGCTCATATATGACTAAATGGTATTCAACAATTTTGTAGACAAATATTGAACACACAAACGTTGGAAATGAAGGGATTTGCAAGAAGGGACAGGAAATAAAGAGTATTCGTTGAACTCTCCTTGTCATCGATGCGTACAGGTTTCATCACAGCCTGTTGCAGGACTACTTACATAGCAGCTATTCATTTGTGGTACGTTACCTTGTGGGAAGAGGATGATACATCCACAATTTTGTAGACCATCATTGAATAAACAAACGTTGAAAATGAGGGAATTTCCAAGAGGGGGCAGGATATTAGGAGAATTCGATGAACTCTCCTTGTCATCGATGAGTATAGGTTTCCACATAAACTCATGAGGGATTTCCTTGCTGCGTCCTACCTGTTATTTTCCACATAAACTGATGCAGGAGTGCATGGCAGGTATCAACGTAACGGCTGGTTAAACGAGAACTCCCTCCTCGCCTGGATTTTCTTCAGACACCAGCACGAGAATATCTTGGAGGGCACTTATATATTGCTGCAATTAAAATAGCATCATTCATGATATTCAATTACTGTAAAACACACCTGTGAAACGAGCGCAATGCGGAAAAGTAAAGAAATGGCAATAGCAAATTTGTTTCATCGGCGACATCACGACTAAGCCGTCACCACCAAGCAAGGTTCAGAATTAAGCCCAAATTACGGAAGTTTCCCGCTAAGTTTGAGCTAAATGGTCATTACTGTGACCTACACTAATAAGTAAATGTTTACCTTTTCTATTTTAGCAGAAAAGGTCGGAATCGAAGATGAATCCCACGGAGAAAAAAAGATTGACAGCGACGCCCGGGACAAAAGGCGGTATAATGGTCGAGCAGCAGCGGCAGCAACCCCACGACCACCATCTGGACCAGCAGCAGCAACAACTGATGGCCTATTTCAAGCCTGGAAGTTACCCGCAACGAACTAGGGGGTAAGAGATACGCCGTGGTACAAACCTTCGGAGGCGAGTATATGTAAATATACATGTTAAAGGAAAGGTGCAATGGAATGGTACACGCAATTATCAAAACTTTGCTGGTCGCGTATATAATGTACGTGAGTATTTTCCCTCACCCATAGATGGGTCCCGCGTGATGGCTGGTAAGAGGGGGATAAACCTACACCCTTTGCACTGGCAAAAACTGTGCCGTCGATAAACGAAGCGATCAAGAAATTGAACGGGTAGGAGGAATGGTCTCGATCATAATTTACACGATGCCGTAGCGTGCACCTTGTATTACTTTTTAGATAATTTATACGAAACGTACTCGTAACTAATTACATGTAGTAACTGTTCTAATTTTATTCTTGCAAGTATATCTGCGATGATCATGTATAATTATAATACTGGGAAGCGTTACTGGGAAATCATGCAAGGATTTATGATTCCCACATAAACTCTTCCAAGAGTATATTACGGGAACCCATCTATAACTTGTTTAATGAGGGTATCTGATTCGGTTTAATTTCCATGTCATGTTCTAACATAATAGGAACATGTTGAAAGGAAAGAACTTGCAAATAGTCATGATATTAAACGACCTGTACCAAATACAACATTAACGTCCCTTCCCAATATTTCAGGCGATGATGTATCACATTTTATGCGTCAAGAAAACATTTAAAGACAGAGTGCCACAAACATACATACTTGTAGTTTATGAGAGCAATTAAGGAGATGAGACAAAACCTGCGATACAGGAACGATCTTTACCAATCACTTCGGTCAAGGCATCGTTCCCAATCCTGTTGTCGATGATGTGCAAAATGTCACAGGAAAGGACATCATATAATGTACATACGTATACTTTATGAGAGCAAGAAAATAACAAGTACCTTGCAAAAATGAACGGCGTATTCACATCAGCAATGGCATCATACCCCATCCTTCTTGCAATGATGTGTCACATGTTGCTATACGAGGAGAGAATGCCATTTACATACGTACGTATAGGTTATGAGAGCAATAAGGATGCAAGCAACAACTTGCAACAAGGGAACGACTTGTACCAAACAACAATGGTTATTTTATCCATTCCCATCCTTCTTGCGATGATGTGTCACATGTGGCGGGACCCAACAAGACACGAAAGTTATTTCATCCTCCCCAATATTTATTGCAAAGGTGTGTCACATGTAGCGATACAACATTTGAGGAGAGTTACTTTGCATACCTACGTGTACTATATGAGAGCAATACGGAGGTAGGCAACAACTTGCAACAAGGGAACGACGTGTACCAAACGACGATGGTTATTTTATCAATTCCCATCCTTCTTGCGATGATGTGTCACATGTGGCGGGATCCAACAAGACACGACAGTCATTTCATCCTCCCCAATATGTAATGCAAAGGTGTGTCACATGTAGCGATACAACAATTGAGGAGAGTTTCTATATGCATACCAACGTATACTATAATGAGAGCAATAAAGAGGTAAGCAACAACTTGCACAAAATGAACGACGTGTACCAAACGACGATGGTTATTTTATAATTTCCCATCCTTCAAGCAATAATGTGTCATATGTGGCGTGACACAACAAAACAACAACAGTTATTTCATCCTCCCCACATACTAGTACATACCTAGGTATACTGTATGAGAGCAAAAAGGAGGTACAATACAATATAATTAATTAATTTCCTTTAGAATGTATTGTCACATTTGGCCAAAGAAAGAGAACGCCATATACGCGTGACAGGAATGTAACATGTCACATGTCGCTATAGGAAGAGAATGTCATATACGCGAGGCAGGAATGTCACATGTCACATGTGGTTTTATGAAGAGAATGTCATATACGCGTGACAGGAATGTCACATGTCACATGTGGCTATAGGAAGAGAATGTCATATACGCGAGGCAAGAATGTCACATGTCACATGTGGTTTTATGAAGAGAATGTCATATACGCGTGACAGGAATGTCACATGTCACATGTTGCTATACGAAGAGAATGTCATATACGCGTGACAGGAATGTCACATGTCACATGTTGCTATACGAAGAGAACATCATATACGCGTGACAGGAATGTCACATGTCACATGTGGCTATAGGAAGAGAACATCATAAACACGTGACAGGAATATCACATGCCACATGTTGCTATACGAAGAAAATGTCATATACGCGTGACAGGAATTTCACATGTCACATGTCTTGTCACATGTGGCTATAGGAAGAATAAGTGACAGGAATGACTTGTATGCACAATTGACATAGGCGGTAATAGATTTGCCGTTGTCCAAAACTTTGCTGGTCTCGCATATATTAATGTACGGGAATATTATCCCTCACTCATAGATGGTAGACGATAGTTGTTGGTAAACGTAGGCGTAGGCGTGACGTAGTAATGGTCAATACTTTTGTTGGTGTTTTTGTTTGTCTTTGTCTTTGGTTAGCGACGAAAACGTGCGGCCGAAAGGGGGCGTACGGACGTTAAATCGGTTTGGGGGCTAACGCCCCCTTACCCCCTTAATGGCGACTACGATGGAAGGTGAACAACCACGACGTCTCGTTTGCGTAACGTGTAGTTACTCGACCAACGTACATGGTAGACATGCGGGTACTTTTGCTCCGTATCTGGGCATCGAATGACGCCGCGTGGCAAAGTCGCGACAAAGTCAAGATATTTGTTTGCGCCGATCGTACAGCATTACCCTATGGATGGTATTTAATGGGATACAGTTAGTAAGTGGTACTGATTGACGAAACCAATAACCTACCATAAACATAAATTGTCCGACCTACATTTACTCGTAATATAACTATCTAGTTATCACTTAACCCGCTCGATTTATAAGCCCTGCTATATAAGATGTTCATGCTAAGGTAATTATAGTACTAGACCATGTCTATAATTGTATTGTGCCATGTTGTATATGGGTAACCGGCTATGTTAATTGTTTAGTGCACACGTTAAGTTTCAGACGACTGGGGGAGCATTAATTTGTTTTTATTAATTTTTTTAAACTTTAGTAGATGCCTTTTCAAAACCTTGCAAAACTATATTTCCTTTTAACGCGGCGAGGGGATTGTGTTCCATTGGTACTTGTCCTGGCCTTGTGGTAGCGAACGACTTTATAATCCAGGGGGACACGTCACGATATTCTTTTGCGTGAAACAAACCAATGAGAAATGCGCGTTCTTGAAGGGTGATTTGTACGTGCGTACCAGGCCGGGAGAAATGGCGGTAATACAAATAAAGAAAAATCAAACGCACTCGGAATTGATTGACAGTCACATCCCTTGGTCGCACCGCCGCGCTGGGAGCTTATAAGTAGCTACTCTTACGGTCGATAATTCACTCCGAAAGTCTTCTCGCCTCGAACAACGACAACAACGACAACGAACAACAATGGCTGACGCACAAACAACACTAGTCAACCTAGCAGAAGCTACACTTTCCGATGATCAGACAGCTGCGGGGTGGAAGGTGGGCTTCAGCTCGAAAGAGAAGAAGGCCTTCTTTTTTAATAAAAGAACGAATGAGACTCAGTGGATGTCACCAGGCGTTGAGGATGAAGACCTCCAACTGACACAACCAACGAGCTGTAGCGAACTTGATCTACTGCCGAAAGAGCATGATATCCAGGAGCCACCGCCACCAACTATGTCGAGCACTATAGGAAGAGAATGTCATATGTACGCGTGACAGGAATGTCACATGTCACATGTCTTGTGACAGCAGCAGCAACAACCACAACGGCAAACGCCGACGTTCAAGCCGGGAAGCATACCTTTTGACATAGGCGGTAAGAGATTTGCCGTTGTCCAAAACTTTGCTGGTCGCGTATATATTAATGCACGGGAATATTTTCCCTCACCCATAGATGGTAGACGCATGATGGCAGGGAGAAGAGGGATAAACTTGCATCCCATCAATTGGCAACGTCTGTGTGATGCGGTGCCTGAAATCAACTCCGCCATCAACAAATTAAACGGGTAGGAGGAAAGGTTAGATAATGGTGTCGATCTGCACGCTGCTGTAGCGTAGCATGTACATTGTATTACTTTTTTAGATAATTTATACGAAGCGTACTCGTAACTAATTACATGTAGTAATTGTTCTAATCTTATTTTTGCAAGTACATCCGCAATGATCATGTATAATTATAATTATTTTTAAACATTTCCATCTGGCAAAAGATTTTCCGGGAGCTTATAACAAGCAACCACTCTTACTACGGTCGATTATTCACTCTTCCAAAAGTCTTCTCGCCTTCTTCAAATATCAACCGACGGACATGGCTAACGCCCAAGCAACTGCACTCGTCAGGTTAGCGGAAGCCACGCTAACTGACGACCAGACTGAAGCGGGGTGGGAAGTAGGCTTCAGCCCTGGAGAGAATAGGTTTTTTTTTACAATAAGATAACGAAGCAAAGTCAGTGGCTTTCACCAGGCACATCGGACATAGAGAACGTTCGAGACCTCCAACTCCCACTGACGCGACCAACAACCTCCAACGATTTCAAACTCCCGCCGAAAGAGCAGGTTATCCAAGAGTCGAAGAGGGAAGATAATGTCATAAACATGTGACAGGGATTAATCACATGTCTTGAGAAAGAGAATGTCATATACGTGACAGGAATGTCACTTGTCACATGTTTTGTCACATGTGGCTATAGGAAGAGAATGTCATAATTATGTACACGTGACAGGAATATGTCACGTCATTGACCCATAAATCTATAGAAAGAGAATGTCATAAACGTGTGACAGGAATGTCACATGTCACATGTATTGTGACATGTAGCTTTGGGAAGATAATGTCATATATGTTTTACAGGAATAACACATGTCATATGTCTTGTCACATGTGACTATAAGAGGGAATGTCATATATACGTGACATGAATTTTGACTTGTATGCACAATTGCAATGTCATCGTACCCGATCTATCTCTGTATGCTCTGCTTCATGTAGCGAGACAATTGATGTATTTGAAATTACCGAATTGGTGAGTAGGGCCACGTTCCCGACGATGAGCCTTCAGCCTTATTACCACATGTACAAGTACATGTCAAAAGTACGTGAGAAATTTGAGGAAAGAATAATAGGAAGAATGTCATGTGACAGGAATGACTTGCATGCACAATTGCAATGTCATCGTACCCCTTCTATCTATGCATGCTCTGTTTTATGTGGCGAGACAAAATTATTGTAGCTAAACCAGGTGAGTGTAACTGAGGGCTCAACCCAGCAGTGACACGGGACTACCTACCCTATCATAATGTGAATACAGCACTGATGAATGGGACATTTATTAGAAGCTGATAAGTTTCAATGGCCAGGAAACCGGCTCTGCAGGCGACGTGGAACGCTTAGGGCTTGACGAGGTACAAAGAAGTTAAGGCAATCCACTGCAACCAAAGGAGCCTCCAGCCGTGACGACATCGTACCACTGGTTCAAGACTTCCAAGGTCGAGAGAGTTGGATAGTAACTGTGCAATGGCTCAACCACTATAAAGAATTCCCGCACAGGTTTCATCGTGCAACCAAACATCATCCAAACTCTACCAAGTCCTGCGGAGATGGGCTTGCAGCGAAGGGATAGAAGATGGTGATCACTAGCAGTCGTATTTGCGAACCTGCACGTTCATTGGCGTAGGCGGCCCTGGATAGTCGCTTGGGTTCGATCTATACCACATTGTGCTGTAAAGCAGGGGCAACACATGTGAAAGGTATGTACAGATTACCAAGACGTGCAATCGATACTGTACTAGCCCTACAAAAAACTTTTTTTTCGAATACATCGTGCCGTGGCGTCCCATGAATGACGTCATCATACTCCATCGTGTTGAGGACAATGACATTATTGCAGAGAACATGGCTCCATATCCCATCTACATAGCAATGCTGATTATTGAATCTTTATAGATGTACATGAGATACCATTTATGCATATCCGTATGTTTTATTTCTCTTTTAAATTAGTGTTTCATGATTGAATAAATGTGATTTTATTGTCCTATGCCTAGAGGCATACACGAATGTTCGGCCGCAGAACTCATCAGTTTGTTTGTAAGGCATGCAAAATGATTTGCGTTATTCAGCAATTAAAACATTTAATTTAGTGGACGATGCAATAGGAGGGAACCCGGGCCATCACATGAATGCAACTCTTACAGTTTGTCGTGCTTTGATTAAATGAGCACAGATTTCTACTTTCCACACAAACTCTTACAGGACTACCTAGCTGCAATTAACATTCACCTAGCTGCTTTCTGTCTGAGGTTTGTTATGTTGTAGAAAGTGGACATTGTATTTCACATTTTAGTAGAAAATAAGTTCACAACCAAACTTTGAAATAAAGGGAGTGTGCAAGTAGGGGCAGGGCATATTAAAGCAATACTAGTTTAACTATTGTTGTTATAGATGAATACAGGTTTCCACATAAGCCCATATATGACTTCCTATAGATTCCTTCTATCTGAGATTGATTGAGTTGTAGAAAAGGGGAATGCTTTTCCTCAAGTTTGTAGACAATCATTGAACACCCGAACGTTGAAAATAAGGGAATGTGAAAGAGTGGACAGGACACTACCAGTACTTGTTGTACGTTGTTATCGATGAGTACGGGTTTCCACATAAGCTCATATGACTATCTAGCTGCTATCTGTCGGAGATCGGTTGAGTGGTAGAAAGAGGACTCGATATTATACAGCTGGGTACACAATAATTGAACAACCAAACGTTGAAAATAAGGAGATATGCAAGAGGAGAGAAAATACGAGTATCCGTCATCTGTCATCGATGAGTATTGGTTCCCACATAACCTCTTAAAGGACTACCTTCCTGCTTTCTACTTGTGCGTGATTGGTACAAACAGGAGGTGAAAATTAATTAAATTCAAACATTGTTTCCCACACATACTATTCCAAGGGTTTATTACCGGAACCCAGTTGTTATTGATGTGCAGAGGTTATCGAAATTAATGTTAATGTCAAATTCTGACATTATAGGGACAATATTATGTATGAAGGACAATTTTACAATCTAGCATGCACATTATGAACGTGATTTTTACGCTCTTGAGTCAAACTATATTTTCGGTTTGAATTAAATAGAGGCAATCGTCCAGGACCACAAGAAAGCAAAGATGCAACATCCTATAATTTTACCAAGACCAGGCATACATTTGTACTGCCAAAAGACACCTTCATTTTCTGTTGTAGTTTTTTAATATACTTAATTTTGTTATTTTTCTTATAAGAACGTATTTATAAAACGAGCTAATTCTCCGCATAAACTAATGCAGGAATGCATGGCAGGTTTCTATGTGGCAACTGGTAAAACGAGAACTCCCTCCTCGCCTGGATATTTTTCACACACAAGCGCGAGAATATCTTGGAGGAGGCCAATATCTATTGCAATTACAATAATATTATACACATTATTGAATGATGAAACTTTACTGAAAACTGGATTGTGCAACAGGAATGTGGGAATACGTCGTTATGAGTATACATTTGACTCTCTTGTTTTTGTTTCTTCGTAACTCATGATTAAATCGACGTCGATTTCCGCATAAATTAATGCAGGAATATACGGCAGGAATACATCGGTAAGAGGTTCGTAGAAAGGGAAAAGCTCATTCTGAAATAAGATCAGCATGAATTGAAAGAAACATTTTTCGTCCAAAAAAAGTTGATCATTGTTTATGCAGCATCCAACTACATGTGAGCGTTTTTTCTTCGCAAGATTAAATCCATTTTGAGTTTTTCCACAAACTAGCACAAGAGCATTTAGCAGGAATGCATATAGGTCTGAATTTCAGAAACCGCTATGATACAAAATTAATAACCTGTTCTTGTTATTCATTAAATGAATAACACAGGTTTGAAACAAGCGCAATGTTGACAAGGAGAGAAGAGGCAATTACGAGTTTATTTAATCGGCGACATCGTTATCCCGACGGCTTAGCCGTCACCACCAGTGACCATGCAGGGCTCATAATTAAGCCCAAATTACCCAACATTCCCGCAAAGTTTAAAGGAAAGGGTCATTGCTGTGACCTGCACTAATTCGTACAATTTAACGTTTCCATATTTGGCAGAAACGGAAAATGGATCCCACGAAAAATGCAGATCGACAGCGACGCCCGGGACAAAAGGCAGTGTGGTGGTCGAGCAAGAGAAGAAGGCGCAGCAGCAGGAACCCCACGACCGCCATCCGGACCAGCAGCAGCAACAATGCAGAGAGCCACTTTCAAGACGGGTAGTCACCCTGGTCCACTTGGGGGTAAGATGTATGCAGCTATACAGTACAACAGCATAATATATGGCCACTTTCAAGACGGGTATAGTTACCCCGTAGAACTTCGGGGTAAGAAATACGCAGTTGTACAGACATTCGGGGCGGGTATACGCGAATATCCGCGAGTACTACCGCCCCCGTGGATGGAAGAAGATAATTGGAAGAGACTTTGCAGCGCACTAAGGGATATCAACTTGGCGATTGAATTGATGAATAAGCAGCTATGTCGTTAGATCGGGGCCTGGATTTGTAAGGTTCAGAAGCCCAATTTTGATTGATTGTGTAAGCGACCTCCAACTCCCACCGATGCCAAAAGAGCAGGTTAAACTACCGAAAATCCAAGATGGGCTCAAGTCGCCAGCTTTGCCATCCCCGAACTCGAGATGTTTCCCAGCTAGCGGAAGCCACGCTCAGCGATGACTACGGAGATGCCGGATGGCAAGTCGGACATGTCGGATACAGCGCTGGAGAGGGGAGGGTGTTCTTTTCAACAATTTAACACACAAGAGCCAGTGGGTATCGCCCGGCACGCCCGGCATAGACAATGTAAGCGATCTCCAACTCCCGCCGGTCGACCCATCCTTTCCGGAAGATTCAGTCACCAAAGTTGGCAAAAGTTCCCGAAGGACTGAAATCGCCCGCCACCCTGGACAACCCCGACGAATATATCGAGCAAAGGCGTGTTGCCCTCTGAAGTACATTCATAGTGATCAACGATAACGCTGGATATTTTGTCCTTGATTCACATTCACGTAATGAAAATGGCTACTTCATGAAATTGACACATAATGTTAAGGGAACGTGAACTGGCAAAACTGAGACCATCACTAATTTGCTGTCTATTGATGCTGCATATCGTCAATTGTTTTGATGCGCTATTTTCATTTTTAAACTTCAACCCATTTAAGAATTCATCCATAAATCCGTCCAGGAGTATTCGGCAAGAAAATACATCAGCCTACGATGAAGGAAACATCATTCATAATTTTCGATCAAGAAATAATCAAACAGTGTTATCACGGAACAAGCAGGGGCAGGACAATCAAGCAATGATGGCAATTTGGAATCCACGGAATCTGGGGAATGTGGAAGTAAAAGAGGAGGTGCCACGCATTTAAAAGTATATTTCCAACTCTTTGTGTGTACGTGTCGTCGGTCATGGCATCAAATCAAACACTGTCTTCCCACATAAGCTATTCCAAGAGTTTATTACGGCAATCCATATACTCGTATAAAGGGGTAACTGTTTAGTTCCATGTCATGTTTTGACATACAGGGACACCGAGAAAAATATGAACATATGAATTTGACGTTTCCTTATTTGGCAGAAACGGTCGGAATCGAAGATGGATCCAATGCAAAAATGCAGATTGACAGCGACGCCCGGGATAAAAGGCGGTGTGGTGGTCGAGCAAGAGAAGAAGGCGCGGCAGCAGGAACCCCACGACCGCCATCCGGACCAGCAGCAGCAACAATGCAGAGAGCCACTTTCAAGACGGGTAGTCACCCTGGTCCACTTGGGGGTAAGATGTATGCAGCTATACAGTACAACAGCATAATATATGGCCACTTTCAAGACGGGTATAGTTACCCCGTAGAACTTCGGGGTAAGAAATACGCAGTTGTACAGACATTCGGGGCGGGTATAATTATACGCGAATATCCGCGAGTACTACCGCCCCCGTGGATGGAAGAAGATAATTGGAAGAGACTTTGCAGCGCACTAAGGGATATCAACTTGGCGATTGAATTGATGAATAAGCAGCTATGTCGTTAGATCGGGGCCTGGATTTGTAAGGTTCAGAAGCCCAAAATGCAAAAGATTGCCGCGGGACTATGCACATACAGGAGCAAGGGAAAGGAGGAGTAATTGCAAGTTTATTATTTGCAACCCCTCTTGCTTTCGTGCTGTGAGTATAACACAATATACTGCTTTCCGCACAAATTCACACAGGATCATCTGGATGCTATCTACCTACTACATTTGTGGTTGCTTGGTAGAAAGAGGATGTGATATCTCATAACAATGACAATTTTTTGTTCACATATACTACCGCGCACCTACCACAAAACGGCTCAACCTATTCCGCTCGGAGAGGCTACCCTAAGCGAGGGACAGCGGTCGGCTGGCTGACAAGTCGGGTTTAGCAAATGAACGGGGATAGTTATCTTAACAAACCAAAACCAAGCAAATGGTCTCAGCCGGGACGAAATTGCTCGAGATATACACGTTCACATATGGCTTACAATTATTGGTTCAATTTTGTTTGGTCATACATAAGCAAAAGAGGTCACCAAGTCGGTGATGTGTGGTGTCAAGACCGCCAAGTTGATGACGACACCGATGAGGAAGGGCAAATGAAAGGCGACCAGGAAGTAGTGCAACAGCAGCATTAGCTCCATCACGCCCACGATCAGGATGGCAAACGCTCACGGAACAGCTTTAAACCAGCTAGCGGAAGCCATGGTCTGCAATGACCAGAGAGAAGCGGGATGGCAAGTCGGATATAGCGCTGGAGAGGGGAGGGTGTTTTTTTCCCAACAAATTAACATACAAGAGCCATTGGGTATCGCCAGGCACGGAAACCATTGATTGTGTAAGCGACCTCCAACTCCCACCGATGCCAAAAGAGCAGGTTAAACTACCGAAAATCCAAGATGGGCTCAAGTCGCCAGCTTTGCCATCCCCGAACTCGAGATGTTTCCCAGCTAGCTGAAGCCACGCTCAGCGATGACTAGGAAGATGCCGGATGGCAAGTCGGATACAGCGCTGGAGAGGGGAGGGTGTTCTTTTCAACAATTTAACACACAAGAGCCAGTGGGTATCGCCCGGCACGCCAGGCATCGACAATGTAAGCGATCTTACACAAATTCAACCCATTTAAGAATTCATCCATAAATCCGTTCAGGAGCATTCGGCAAGAAAACACATCAGCCTATGATAAAGGAAACATCCATCATTCATGATTTTCGATCAAGAAATAATCAAACAGTGTTATCACAGAACAAGCAGGGGCAGGAAAATCAAGCAATAATGGCAATTTGGAACCAACGGAATCATCGGAATGATTATAAGAGGAAGTGCCATGCATTTTCAGTATTTATTATAATTATAAGTACATTTCCAACTATTTGTGTGTACGAGTCATCGGTCATGGCATCAAAACAAACACTGTCTTCCCACATAAGCTATTCCAAGAGTATGTTACGGCAATCCATCTACTCGTATAAAGGGGTAACTGTTAAGTTCCATGTCATGTTCTGACATACAGGGACACCCAGAAAGAAAAAAAATGAACATGATGTTCAATCAAAGAAGGGAGGCACAATCTTCTTGCGACTTGTACATTAATTTGTTCGTACTGTTTACGAACTAAGATTTCCACACAAAATGACACAAGATCATATGGCTGCAATCTACCTGTGGTCGGTGCACGGGGTAGAAAGAAGAGGTGATATCCGACATACAAAAGTATTTATAGTGTCTTAATTCCAGCCTGGGTAGAAAGAAGAGGTGATATCCGACATACAAAAGTATTTATAGTGTCTTAATTCCAGCCTGGGTAGAAAGAAGAGGTGATATCCGACATACAAAAATAGTGTCTTAATTCCAGCCTGGGTAGAAAGAAGAGGTGATATCCGACATACAAAAGTATTTATAGTGTCTTAATTCCAGCCTGGGTAGAAAGAAGAGGTGATATCCGACATGCAAAAATAGTGTCTTAATTCCAGCCTGGGTAGAAAGAAGAGGTGATATCCGACATACAAAAATAGTGTCTTAATTCCAGCCTGGGTAGAAAGAAGAGGTGATATCCGACATACAAAAATAGTGTCTTAATTCCAGCCTGGGTAGAAAGAAGAGGTGATATCCGACATACAAAAGTATTTATAGTGTCTTAATTCCAGCCTGGGTAGAAAGAAGAGGTGATATCCGACATACAAAAATAGTGTCTTAATTCCAGCCTGGGTAGAAAGAAGAGGTGATATCCGACATACAAAAATAGTGTCTTAATTCCAGCCTGGGAAGAAAGAAGAGGTGATATCCGACATACAAAAATAGTGTCTTAATTCCAGCCTGGGTAGAAAGAAGAGGTGATATCCGACATACAAAAATAGTGTCTTAATTCCAGCCTGGGTAGAAAGAAGAGGTGATATCCGACATACAAAAATAGTGTCTTAATTCCAGCCTGGGTAGAAAGAAGAGGTGATATCCGACATACAAAAATAGTGTCTTAATTCCAGCCTGGGTAGAAAGAAGAGGTGATATCCGATATACAAAAATAGTGTCTTAATTCCAGCCTGGGTAGAAAGAAGAGGTGATATCCGACATACAAAAATAGTGTCTTAATTCCAGCCTGGGTAGAAAGAAGAGGTGATATCCGACATACAAAAATAGTGTCTTAATTCCAGCCTGGGTAGAAAGAAGAGGTGATATCCGACATACAAAAGTATGTATAGTGTCTTAATTCCAGCCTGGGTAGAAAGAAGAGGTGATATCCGACATACAAAAATAGTGTCTTAATTCCAGCCTGGGTAGAAAGAAGAGGTGATATCCGACATACAAAAATAGTGTCTTAATTCCAGCCTGGGTAGAAAGAAGAGGTGATATCCGACATACAAAAATAGTGTCTTAATTCCAGCCTGGGTATAAAGAAGAGGTGATATCCGACATACAAAAGTATTTATAGTGTCTTAATTCCAGCCTGGGTAGAAAGAAGAGGTGATATCCGACATACAAAAATAGTGTCTTAATTCCAGCCTGGGTAGAAAGAAGAGGTGATATCCGACATACAAAAATAGTGTCTTAATTCCAGCCTGGGTAGAAAGAAGAGGTGATATCCGACATACAAAAATAGTGTCTTAATTCCAGCCTGGGTAGAAAGAAGAGGTGATATCCGACATACAAAAATAGTGTCTTAATTCCAGCCTGGGTAGAAAGAAGAGGTGATATCCGACATACAAAAGTATTTATAGTGTCTTAATTCCAGCCTGGGTAGAGAGAAGAGGTGATATCCGACATACAAAAATAGTGTCTTAATTCCAGCCTGGGTAGAAAGAAGAGGTGATATCCGACATACAAAAGTATTTATAGTGTCTTAATTCCAGCCTGGGTAGAGAGAAGAGGTGATATCCGACATACAAAAATAGTGTCTTAATTCCAGCCTGGGTAGAAAGAAGAGGTGATATCCGACATACAAAAGTATTTATAGTGTCTTAATTCCAGCCTGGGTAGAGAGAAGAGGTGATATCCGACATACAAAAGTATTTATAGTGTCTTAATTCCAGCCTGGGTAGAGAGAAGAGGTGATATCCGACATACAAAAATAGTGTCTTAATTCCAGCCTGGGTAGAAAGAAGAGGTGATATCCGACATACAAAAGTATTTATAGTGTCTTAATTCCAGCCTGGGTAGAGAGAAGAGGTGATATCCGACATACAAAAATAGTGTCTTAATTCCAGCCTGGGTAGAAAGAAGAGGTGATATCCGACATACAAAAATAGTGTCTTAATTCCAGCCTGGGAAGAAAGAAGAGGTGATATCCGACATACAAAAATAGTGTCTTAATTCCAGCCTGGGTAGAAAGAAGAGGTGATATCCGACATACAAAAATAGTGTCTTAATTCCAGCCTGGGTAGAAAGAAGAGGTGATATCCGACATACAAAAATAGTGTCTTAATTCCAGCCTGGGTAGAAAGAAGAGGTGATATCCGACATACAAAAGTATTTATAGTGTCTTAATTCCAGCCTGGGTAGAAAGAAGAGGTGATATCCGACATACAAAAATAGTGTCTTAATTCCAGCCTGGGTAGAAAGAAGAGGTGATATCCGACATACAAAAATAGTGTCTTAATTCCAGCCTGGGTAGAAAGAAGAGGTGATATCCGACATACAAAAATAGTGTCTTAATTCCAGCCTGGGTAGAAAGAAGAGGTGATATCCGACATACAAAAATAGTGTCTTAATTCCAGCCTGGGTATAAAGAAGAGGTGATATCCGACATACAAAAGTATTTATAGTGTCTTAATTCCAGCCTGGGTAGAAAGAAGAGGTGATATCCGACATACAAAAATAGTGTCTTAATTCCAGCCTGGGTATAAAGAAGAGGTGATATCCGACATACAAAAGTATTTATAGTGTCTTAATTCCAGCCTGGGTAGAAAGAAGAGGTGATATCCGACATACAAAAATAGTGTCTTAATTCCAGCCTGGGTAGAAAGAAGAGGTGATATCCGACATACAAAAATAGTGTCTTAATTCCAGCCTGGGTAGAAAGAAGAGGTGATATCCGACATACAAAAATAGTGTCTTAATTCCAGCCTGGGTAGAAAGAAGAGGTGATATCCGACATACAAAAATAGTGTCTTAATTCCAGCCTGGGTAGAAAGAAGAGGTGATATCCGACATACAAAAATAGTGTCTTAATTCCAGCCTGGGTAGAAAGAAGAGGTGATATCCGACATACAAAAATAGTGTCTTAATTCCAGCCTGGGTAGAAAGAAGAGGTGATATCCGACATACAAAAATAGTGTCTTAATTCCAGCCTGGGTAGAAAGAAGAGGTGATATCCGACATACAAAAATAGTGTCTTCATTCCAGCCTGGGTAGAAAGAAGAGGTGATATCCGACATACAAAAATAGTGTCTTAATTCCAGCCTGGGTAGAAAGAAGAGGTGATATCCGACATACAAAAATAGTGTCTTAATTCCAGCCTGGGTAGAAAGAAGAGGTGATATCCGACATACAAAAGTATTTATAGTGTCTTAATTCCAGCCTGGGTAGAAAGAAGAGGTGATATCCGACATACAAAAATAGTGTCTTAATTCCAGCCTGGGTAGAAAGAAGAGGTGATATCCGACATACAAAAGTATTTATAGTGTCTTAATTCCAGCCTGGGTAGAAAGAAGAGGTGATATCCGACATACAAAAATAGTGTCTTAATTCCAGCCTGGGTAGAAAGAAGAGGTGATATCCGACATACAAAAATAGTGTCTTAATTCCAGCCTGGGTAGAAAGAAGAGGTGATATCCGACATACAAAAGTATTTATAGTGTCTTAATTCCAGCCTGGGTAGAAAGAAGAGGTGATATCCGACATACACAAATAGTGTCTTAATTCCAGCCTGGGTAGAAAGAAGAGGTGATATCCGATATACAAAAGTATTTATAGTGTCTTAATTCCAGCCTGAGTTCTATCACAAACTAGCTCAAGAACATTGTGCTGGGATATATCTCTTGTATCATTCAAAACAAAACTTTCCATGAATGACAATTGTAAAGCAACATAGCCACCGAACATGCCGAAAGTACATATTTACTACTGACGGGCACTACAAACTGGAACAATGACGACAACTCGCTGGCATGGAAGACGTTGGACTAGCAACATACGAAACAGAGCAGGATAACTAATGACTTTCCTCCTCTGCAATAATTGTTGCCTCTTTCCAGCTTGAGTGTTATCAAAAACTAACCCAGGGACACTGTGCAGGAGTATACCCCTTTGCATCATCAGATCAACCCTGTGTCCGACAATGGACGTTTGAACAAAAGGAAAAGCAAAAGGCAATATCATACTTAATGTATTGTTTCGGGAATTTTTCCTCTATTTTTTCTCAAAATTACTGTGCGTGTAATCATATAACTTTCAATCAAAATTTAGTAATTATCAAATAAGGTATTTAAAACTTATTCAAGTTGAAAAACGGGTAAGACAGAGGAATAAGTTATCTCAAGACTGTCATAATAATCAGTAAGTTTTTATACTTTTCCCAGCTTGGACTCTATCACAAGCTGGCGCAAGAACATTGTGCCGGAACGTATCTCTGAACTCTTGAGTTGTTATTTGATAGAAATGTGCGTTTAAAAAAACGGCCATATAAATGGGGGACACGCATCATACGGAAGAGAGGAGGATAACCAGTGACGTTCTTCCGATCAATACATTTGTAGACTTTTCCCATCTTGATCTATATGACAAACTGGCTCGGGAACAGTTTACGGCGTATTATCTCTTTGCAGATAAAATTAACATCAAACCAATTTGTGTTCCGTAATAATGGGCATTTCCAAAACGTCAATAAAATAAAGAAATATGCATCATATGAAGAAAATGAGCAGGAGGGCTACATGAATCAATATCAAGATACACGTAAAGATAAATGTCATCTTTAAATCAAGTTGTTGATAATTCGAACAGACAAAAGAGAGGCGTTATGTCCATTACCTATAGCATAACATTCAATATGCTGGTCTTGTTTGCTTGGACTCAAACCATACAATTTTCTGGTTCCCAAGCTAGCACAGGAGTATTGGATAAGAAAGTAAAAGAGGATGCAATAAAGATAGACGGCGTCATCCAATCAAATCTTTAATAAGAAATACGGATAGTATGCAAGAGAAAACTCCCTTTGCCAAACAAGCCTTGAACAGATGTATTATGCCATGAAAGAGACTTTGTATCTAATGTTTATGGGTTTAGCTACGAAGAATTCACCCACAAGTCCGTTCAAGAATATTTAGCAGGAATGACTATCAGACTTGTTTGCACATTTAAAATACGGATAGTATGCTATAGAAGACTTCCTTTACCTACTGTATCAACTTTGGACACGGTCTTTTTACTACTGTGTGATCTCGCTTTTCTTTTCACATTTTGTTCTCATTTTTGAGAATAAGAGTTTGTTCAAATAGAGTTTATTCACAAATCTGCGCAGGAGCACTCAGCAGGAGATATGCTTCAGGTTTGTATGGGCACGTAAAGACAATTTAATACATGCAGTTTGTGTCAATTTCCGCTCACAGGAATTGTTCATACGTTTGCCAACGACCATTGATCAGGAATGCCCATTAGACTGGCTTGAACATTTAAAATTCGGATCATATATCAACTTTGGACACGGCTATATCACGCAATTCGGGAGTCTTTATACTACTGTGTGATCTCCCTTTTCTTTTCACATTTTGTTCTCATTTTTGAGAATAAGAGTTTGTTCAAATAGAGTTTATTCACAAATCTGCGCAGGAGCACTCAGCAGGAGATATGCTTCAGGTTTGTATGGGCAGGTAAAGACAAATTTAGATATGCAGTTTGTGTCAATTTCAGCTCATAGGAATTGTTCATACGTTTGCCATCGACCATTGATCAGGAATGCCCATTAGACTGGCTTGAACATTTAAAATACGGATCATATGCTATAGCAGACCCCCTTTACCTACATCATACATGAAGTATCAACTTTGGACATGGGGATATTACGCAATCTGGGAGTCACCCATTTATTTTCACGTCTTGTTCTTATTTTGGAAGATTTTCGCTAATAAGAGTTTGTTCACAAGTCATTCCAGGAATACTCGGCAGGAATAAATATCTCATGTGTATGGGGACGTAAAGAACATGATATAATTGGATCAAGTTTGTATTTGTACAGGCTAGGGTATAATTACACCCTAGGTTCCATTGCGTCAATATTGTTTTTGTCAAATTTCAGCTACTAGGAATTTCTCATACGTTTGCCAACCACCATTGATAAGGAATTCCTATAAGACTTGTTTGAACATTTATAAATGCGGATAATATGCTATAGAAAAATCCCTTTACCTACATTGTAGTATCAACTTTGGACATGGGGATATTACGCAATCTGGGAGTCACCCATTTATTTTCACGTCTTGTTCTTATTTTGGAAGATTGTAGCTAATAAGAGTTTGTTCACAAGTCTGCTCAAGAATACTTAGCGGGAATGCCTATTAGACAGTTGCTTGAACATTTTGATTTACGGATAAGTTTCTACAAAAGATCATTGATAAGGAATTCCTATAAGACTTGTTTGAACATTTATAAATGCGGATAATATGCTATAGAAAAATCCCTTTACCTACATTGTAGTATCAACTTTGGACACGCAATCCGGGATTCCGTATACTACTGTGTGGTCACCTTTTTCCTTTCCCATTGTGTTCTTTTGGAAGTCATTTGGGAAGATTGTAGCTAATAAGAGTTTGTTCACAAGTCTGCTCAAGAATACTTAGCAGGAATACCTATTAGACAGTTGCTTGAACATTTTGATTTACGGATAAGTTTCTACAAAAGACTCACTTTACTACATGACGAATATCCATATAAAATGCGGATATCATGCAATATGCGAGACCTTTATACATTATCTTCTGTGTGGTCACCATTTTCTGCTTATCTTTATTTTAAAAAATTGCAGATTTCGGCGAATCAGAATTCTTTCACAAGTCTGTCCAAGAACACTCAGCAGGAAAACATATCGGATTTGTATGGGCGGGTAAAGAGAATGCGATATTAGATAAAGTTTTTGTCATTTTCAGCTACTAGGAATTTCTAATACGTCTGCAAACGACCATTGATTATGTATGCTTATTAGACTTGCTTGAACATTTTAAATACGGATTATATGCCATAGAAAAATCCATTTACCAACATTTTAGTATCAACTTTGGACATGGAGGTATTACGCTTTCCGGGAGTCTTTATACTACTGTGTGATCTCCCTTTTCTTTTCACATTTTGTTCTCATTTTCTTTTAGATTAATTAAAGAAGAGTTTGTTCAAAAGAGCACTCAGCAGGAATACACATCATGTTTGTATGGGCAGGTAAATACAATTTTAGATATGCAGTTTTTGTCAATTTCATTCAAAGGAATAGTTCATACGTCTGCTATTAAAATGACATTGATCAGAAATGCCTACTAAACTTGCTCGTACATTTGAAATACGGATAATACACTATAGAAGACTCCCTTTACCTACATCATACATGTAGTATCAACTTTTTGGAGATCATATTACGCAATCTGTGAGTCACCCTTTTCTTTTCACATATTGTTCTTCATTTCTGAAGACTTTAGCTAAAGAGTTTTGTCATAAGTCCGCCCAAGAACACTCAGCAAAACATATCGGATTTGTACGGGCGGGTAAAGAGAATGCAATATTATATCAAGTTTTTGTCAATGTCGTACTAGGAATTCCTCATACGTTTTTTCCAACGACCATTGCCAATTTTTAGCAGGTTTTGGCTAATTCGAGTTTTTCCACAAGTCTGTCCAAGAGTACTTAGCAGGAATACCTATTGGGATGGACAGGTAAAGAGAATGCAATTTTCGATAAAGTATTATCTCTACCAACAACGGGTTAAATTAAACCCTGGGTTTCCTCGCGTCATTTGGCGTCCTATTTTTTTTTTACCCGGATCTAGTCTGGGCTCGGTACTCTCAGTACACAGAAACTCCTTTATTTAAGAGTACATAATATCATAAATTTCACAACTATCGGATAAATTTGAAATAATGTCATTTGATATAAGTATTATCTGAGACCTCCAAGGGACTATCATAAGAAAGGAACTCAACTATTGTTATGCAAAGACTGCCCTCTTCTGTCGACGACAAAACAATGTTGCGTGATAACATGACCGTGGCAATTTGAATCAATATTTTACCAAATTGATGTCAAGAAATGCATTTAAATTGTAAGCATTAAATGGTGTTCCTATACAGATTTGGAAATATCTGCCTATTAAAATTAAAGCTATTAACTTCATTCACTTTACACTTTACACAGCCAAAATACAATTGATTTGAAAACGTTGAGTCCATATGCAAAAGCGATAATGCAATTGTTATTTTAATTTTCTGTAAATAACACTTCGGCTTTTGCATATGAACTATTCGTTTTTACTTTGGCAACAGGATCGTTATAGCTAAACATGGCAATGGTAACAAACACTAATGTTCGAACAAAACATAATTCATCAATATGAATTATATGATATAAAACAGTTAAACATTTAGTGACGGTCCGACACATCAAAGTCGTTATATTACCCTGGTTACAAGGAATCCACCGACGAGTCCGATGATTCGTAGCCATGACGATCTGGAGCACTGAATATGCTCGCAAAAGATGCAGTTCGCGTAAAATGTTAAATGTTCACCATGGTTGCTGGGCGTTGGTTCCAATTGCAGAGACGACCTGGAAGACCAGTTGTGTTGACGAAGGCTTCCCACTCTGAGCATGCTGAGGGCTGCAGATGGACACAGGATCGAAGATATCACCAGGAAGTCTGCAGATGATGAAGAGGATGCAATGCAGATAATGACGATTCAATGACGACGAGACGATTCAATAACGATGGTGTCCATATAGCATGTATAGGGGATTGCCAGCGGCAGTTGCACTTTAAGTTGCGATTAAGATAGCAAACAGACACACACTGATTGCTGAGATGAAGATGGAACGATGGACACGCGCACGCGTGCATGCTGGAGAGTGAAGCAATTGACGAAGAGTTGCACCAGATGGGAGACGGGGGTAAATATTAATATCTCTATTGTGCTAGAGCAAAAGCCACCGAAAGTACATCATTACTACTGACGGGCGCTCCCACCTGTAACAACGATGACCACCCACTGGCATGGGGATACCTTGCCGAGACGAGCTGGAACGCTGAAGAAGATGGCAACATTTTCGAAGGCACCAGGTGGAAGGGAGATGGGCAATATTGCCTAGAAAAATGAATGTTTAAGATGATTCAATGGCGAGGATTTACATGGTTGCGACGAGCTCTGACACTGAAGAAAATGTCAAGGTCTAAAGCTGGGCCAATTTTCACCAGGAAAGCTGAAGATGATGATCAAATGGCAAAAATGGCAATTAAATGTCAAATATTTCTTTGACTCATGAAGTTGTCAGAATTTTTCCCCTTTTAAAGGCACGGCACCAGATGAACATCATTATTGGCAATATCATCAGGAACGTTAAGAATGAGGATGACGATTCAACTGAGATAAGAAACATTTAATAGCGATGTTTTGTTCTGGCCGCAAGGAGCTCAGGCACTGAATAATTTTGCCAGTGTGCCCACGTTAAGATAACGGCCCCAACAGGAACGTTGAGGGTGATGATCAAGTGGCAAAAATGGCGTTTCGATCGCGAGCATTTGTACTGGCCGCCAGGAGATCCAGTACTGAAGAATTTGGCAAAGTGTTCACTCCATTGTGTTGAATGTACCCGAGTAACAGTGGATAGGCAATGTCACGAGGCACGCTTGTAGAAAGCACAGGCGCGGCAGCAGATGAAGCAATTTCACACGGAACACTGATGACGTCACGATGATCAAGTAGCCATATGATCATTGCAATTTAAACAGTTCCAATTTGCGGAATATCATTGTAGTTGATGACTGTTAATTAGTTGTTTTGCCATCTTATTCGAATTTATATATTAAGTGGCATCGCGTAATTATTGTTGGACCTGAGGCGACAGATAAACTATTTCAAACTTTCAGTTAATAATTTTACAAATATTCGACTGACGGTCCTTCGATTCGTCCATGGCATTCACGACGTATGCCCAATGATCCGGCCTTCCTGCACAATCGTAATCTGTTGCATAGTAAAATGTATTTGATCATGATCAACAATTTATCACGTACATATCTTCAGCTAATCGGGCTCTAAACCTCTCCAAACAAGGCAAAAGATTATTTGAAGGCCCATCACGTTTTGTAATGTCTCCATGCCGAGTCTCTATGCGAACAGTAAAGTGAAACTAGAGTCACATTGCACGGTATATAAGATATTATTGTACGTGTACAAAGTTCATTGTTTGTTCAACGTTCAACGCGGTTATTCTCATTGTCAATTCAAAGACTTGTCTGCAGTAATATTATAATGTATACGTTCAGGTTATGTCGGCATAATCATATGTCCACGGATATATACATACATGTCTATGTATTTCCCATTTATAAGATGATGCCATAATGTTGACAAACCTTAGGCCCGTATTGTTCGTATAAACTAAAAATTGAGAACAGAATCCAGGCTAGCAACTAGAATAACCAAGCAAGGTTTCACAAATGTATACGAAGCAACATTAACACGAAGCGGTTTGGCTGCAGACGAAACGAATACTGATCGTGCTGCT
>JBAMJV010004927.1:0-28841 GCA_037951105.1 Echinarachnius parma | reverse complement strand
AGTTGATAACTTTAGTCTGGACTAAAATGTTGTATTCTGGTAGGCCTGTTTATGACTTTAAGCCAGCTTAAAGTGATAAGTTTGCAACCTGTACAACTAATCTGAGGTGTGGACTGAAGTGTGGATTAGTTAGTCGAAGGTTATCAACTTTGTCCAGCCTAAGTTGATAAATTTAGTAGAATACCGGCTTATGAAACTATGTTGACTTGTAAGCACATACATACACTCACACACACACTTTTACACAAAAATCCCAGAAATATGGAAAATGGGTTCAAAATTTTAAAAATATCAAATTAAACTGAAATTCTAGCAATGTATTTGTACTCACCTGTGATGAGAAGCAAAAGGAAATGTTGTGTCAATGCATGAAAAGAAAGAGAGAGAGAGAGAGAGAGAAACAAAATTAGTAAACATAAAAATAATGCAATTAAATATGATATTTCAGAAATTGCTATAATATCTGTAAAAACGATAGAAATTTAAGCTTAAAGTTAACCCGTTTCCCGTAAGGAAAGTGTTAGGTTGCATACTTGAATACATGCATTTTCCAAAATATTTGGTATATATGTTTTTATAAACGCAACATTTTAAAAATCAATCTTTAGTAGATATTGAAACATTACACACCACTAAAATTAACAAAATAGACACAGATGCAAGACACTTTCGGGAACGTTTGATACTGATGCCTTCCTTCCATGTCTTGCTGTTCATTTTATGTAAAGTATTAGCACATCGATCAAATTTTTTTCACGTCAAAAATCATCATTTTGTATTAGAAGCTTGTAATACACAAATTGTGACATCATACACCAACGCTAAATCTTGACAAAAAACTTCTTGAGCATACAATATGTACAAATGAATTGGCTTAGTCGTGTCGTCTGGAACATGATACTATGTCTCACAATGCCATCTTTTTTATTGATAAAAGGAATCCTAACACGCCATACTCCATCACAAATATGCATGTATACATGGATAGTGGCTTGACTTCCAATGCAATTTCTGTCATGTATGCAAAATTTTCAATGATCCGACACCGAGCTGCACACTGTATGAATTGAAAGAATAACACGATTTAATAGGAAACATCGTTGCACATAAAATGTAAGAGTAGCACAATTTGGATACATACATGTATTAGGAAAGTTCCTTTTTTAAGGAACAAGATTCATATTTCATCTTTTAAAATCTTCCTGTACATTTTATACAACTATTGCTTTGGATTTTAAAAAAAGACACCAAACTGGATTTCCTTGTCTTTTGTTTCCTCGTCTCTATTGTCTCATATATCATATTATGTTGCGTCATTAAATTAACCAGCTTGATAAAAAAAACGACAATGAAATGCCAATTTATAGATAAATGAAATGGAAGCATGAGCTTGACGCAGCCTTTTTATGCATGAATATTTGCCAGTAATGCGAGACCATTTCCCTTCAAATTCAGAGTGGCTCGTTTGATAGATGAAATAGTCTGGGGTATTGATATATTTTTCTATTCCTGTCCGTCGGACCGTCCGTCCGCAATCTTTGTCTGACAGGCAGATGAGATTAAAAGACGGCTTTCTCTAAGAGCCCACCAGATATTATGCATACACAGTGTAACATACACCACTTCTGACATTTAAGCGAAGGCTGAGGATTATACCAGTATGGGGGTGAAGATACAAGATGAATACAACACCAGAAAATGGGATACATATTCACAATAAAAGGAACCAAAAGAAAGTAGTTAGAGGGATAAGACAAGGGAAAGGTTATATTATTTTAATCTGCACGGATCACTATCTAAGTGAATGTGTTAGATAGAAGATGAATACAACACCAGAAAATGGGAAAATATGCAAAAAGAAAGGAAGCAACAAGGATATAAGACAAGAGAATGGTATTATTTGAATCTGCTCGGATCACTATCTAGAAGTGAATGCTTTCCTATATTTTCGCAAGATTTACAAACATTCCTGCTGATTATTCGTCTTTTGTCTTAATGTGTGGGTATTCCTTAACAGGATTTAAACAAATTTATGTTAAATATATGTTAAAGTGTAGATTATCAGTCATACATGTAATTGCCCAGCCTCCACACTAACTTTTTTCTATACTGGCCCGGGCAAGTAAAATCATACATTTTGAAGGTTTACTTGCCCCAAGATAAAATTAACTTGCCCTCTTACTTCTTGATGAGATTTAGATGTAAGAAATTACATTGTTCTCTCATAGTTTAACAATTACTTAGTTGCCTGATCGGGCAAGCAAACCAGGCATTTTATGATATTTTACTTGCCCAACACTAATTTTTACTTGCCCCCGGGCAAGCGGGCTAGTGCTTGTGTGTTGAGCCCTGTTAAATTGCACAAGATTACTGGATAATTAAAGAAGAAATAGCTGACTACGTTTTTAATACATCAACTACATCTACAGAAGATGTGGACTTACTAAATAAGTATACACACTAACATTATAATTCCAAACTTATACATTTTTGGACCCCATGGAAGAACATGACCATTTTGAAAATGGTCCTGATATGGGCTATCCAACGGTTGGTCTATACATTACATATTTACTTACTTTCTTATCATTTGAAATTTGCTTTATTATGTATGGTTTTTAAAACTTGTATGCATATATGGATTTCGGATATCTAAACAAACAAACAACCATACAAAATCTCCTTGATTATTTCTTTCATTACATACTCTGTTGATCATACAAACTAGATGGCATACACACATTCCACCTTTTATCAAAGGAAATCTGACAAAAATGCATTTCCAGAAATTCTACAAATGACTCATTTCAACATTTTGGTGAGATAACAGCTATTAAACAGTAAAATATTTTTCCTAAGAGTCATGTTAATTGTCATCAAGCAACTTGCAAAGGGTTGGCTGCGGGGCAGGGGGTTTGAAAATCTTGTAGTGGGATTTCTTATGATCCATTTCTCTCTGCATAAGTAGTAGTAGCATCAAGGGGGCAGGCAACACCCATCACTCATTAAATGCATCACTCACGCAGCTTGACGACTCCTTACTCGCAAAATAACACAGGGAGAGGGGAAAAAAATGAAACAGAAGTGATCAGGCAGTCCAGTGATCTAGAATACTGCATATCCCCCTAAGCCATTCTGCCACGCTGGCTGGCTGCGGAGTAGCCCCTCCATATTGCCTGCAAGGCTGTACAGTGTGTGCTTGTTTTTTTTTTACTTCTTCATCCTCCATTTGCATAATTGACGAAAGAAGCATAATTGCCCGAAAGAAAATTTTGGGGGAAGGGAAATTTGCAGATGAATGCTGCTGAAGATCCTTAGAATTCTTTTCGCCATCCATGCGTGCATATTAAATTGATAATGGGAGTATGGAGAACTAACGTGTCAGGCTTGTTAGTCAAGCATGTCGAATTAATGGCAGGGTATGCGCAAAATTCCTTCATGGTCATCAATGAAGGTTTCCCTTATATGACAAACCTGCTCAATTTGTATCTTTTTTAAGCTCACTTTTTACTGCCATTGTAATTATTATTCAACGTAGAATCCATATATATCTTTTAATTCAGCACTTTTGATCAGTTTAGTAAATTGAGACAAATAATCAATATTCAGAATTAATACAAAAATGAATTCAGCATCTCCCTAGTTATCTTACAACCTTAAAACAGGAAAATTTACTTTGCATTTAATTCAAGGTATGAGATTGAAAATGTATATTATTACATACAATATTTGTACTTCCATTTTATTTATTTTCAAAAATATACTTATTCAGCTAATGGCTTTCCACACAATATCAAATAATCGTTTTAGAATAAGCATAGGTGTACGTTTCAAGGTAAGTCCAGGCAATAACCCACTTCCTATAATATTTCAATGAAGTGATATCCAATGTGGAGCCTTCAGCTTGACACTGCCATATGGTTTTACCATCATTGACATTGGACAAAGATTGGAGAGTAAATCTGACAATATGATTCAAAAGTTCTCCCACGTGGAATTTCCAATGCGTGTCACAAACTAGTAGACGGAAATGCTAACAGGTTCAAATCACTTTCAAAAACAGTCATACAGACCGATTGATCATATTTCCATATGGCCCATCAACCTTCAAAATGAACAAATATGCCCTGCTCAGTTTTATTTCAAAATGTCAAAGAATAATTCAATATATTTGTTAACATCATACTGCTCAATTTAAAAAAGCCTCAATTCATTGTTTTTTTAATGACAGTCTGGAGTGTAAGAGTCTAATGCATTGTGGAATCTACAGCAATGAAAATTAATAAATGTGTATTATATGCGAACATAATGAAGTGTTGTTTTTGTTGTTTTTTTCAATTAGGTATTGCATGATCAAATTTGGTTTATGTGCAGCATAGTATGCTGAATATTCTCAATTGAAATAATAATTGATATCATGAGTATATTGGCAAACACTTGTATACCTGCACGATGAATGTATACATGCCATGGCCCGAAACCTAAATCTGGTGGCCCCAAACAAAGAAAAACATAACAAATTCTGTTAAATTTGGTTGCCCGAACGGGCCAGTAGAATTTAGGATCAATGAAATTAGGTGGCCCGAAGCTTATTTTTAGTGGCACTGATACATGTATATCAACATTAACCTATTACACTGTATTGTTTTTGGTATACCAAGTTTACGCAACAACTTACATTAAATCAATTAAATGTGCAAGGTCCTGCCATGCACGTGGTAACCCAGGGCCACTGGTTAACCCCAGCATGAAGACATCATCAGACACAAAGTTCATGTGCATACTATAATATGTAATGAAGCATTGTGACATCATCTGGAAAGCTCCTCACTGCATGTCGCTGTCGGAGGGGTAAACACGTGTGTCTGGGCAACCACTCAGTGTGCTCTCATTGATCACGTGAATGTTAATATAAGGGACTTAGCAAGGTATTCCCATTTCAGCAGGAACGCAATTTGCTTGCCTGTGCATTTTAATTGCCTCGATGATCGTAGGGTGATTCCACAAGTCGTTTTTTTAATGTATTTTAAGTCAAATGAAGCCTGAGCTTTCAACCCTAGCAGGATCTTTATCAAAGGCAGTTTTTTAATGAATTTCTCATTTTATTTTGTTAAAAAATGCATGTTTATGTCATGCAATTAACCTTTCTTCTGTATTAATCTGAATGAATTTTAAAAGACCCTAGTTGCTGCATATATATATGACCGGCTATAGCAAAACCAGACACTTGTCGGTAATTCATGTTTTGAAGAATTGGCATTTTAAGTTCACACAATGTGTGTAAAAGACCTATGGTTGTAAAATTGAAACAATCATATCTTTGCCAATTATTGACCACTTAGTTAGAAAAAAGCATCAAATGAAAGCTTGTGATGAGGCCATTGTAATGGTATGAAAATATACATTTTGATTTTTACCGACAAGTGCCGGGTTTTGCTATAGCCGGTCACATATACAGTAAAATCTGCTGTAGCAACCATAAGTCTGCTTTCTTGCCTAATAAGGAAGCAGTTTAGGTGAAATGTACCTGTCTATAATAGACCAACCTGCTTATGAAGATATCTTTTTCCGTCTCCCTTGGGCAGTCTGTCTGTATCCTAACAACACATGCATTTTAAACAGTGTTACATACAGTATTAGGGTGACAAGGTTTGCTAGGATTATCCTTTAACCCATTCAGGATGGACTGATTTTGCTATAACATGTATTCTCCGTACACCCAAGAGAATTTTCAGGACCAGTCCTGAATGGTTTAACATAATATATAGATTAACACATTATCTACGGGAACCTGGTGGGCCCTGTATTTATCATGATTTGGCTATCCCCATCGAGTTAATGGCCCGTATTCACAAAGGAGGTTTGTAGGAGGTTTGTACAAACCATGGTTTGACCAAGGTTTACATCTATGGAATGCCATTTGTAAACTGATGGAGAAGGAATGTAAACTCCGTACTTGATAACAATGTTGATTTACAATTTACGGTATGCGAGCAGCATTCCATAGATGTGAACCATCGTCAAACCATGGTTTGTACAAACCTCCTTTGTGAATACGGGCCAATAACTCTATGGGGATAGCCAAATCATGAAGGGAACAGGTTAAGAATGTCTGCGTTCAACAGGTGGCTTTTTTAAATATAAATACAATCATCTCAGGTTCCAGTATTGAAATGCATACCATCATCTAGGGTTTGTTCTCTATCCCCCTAGGGGCTGTCTATCCCCATTCCCTTTCCCCCCTCCTCCCTCCCGCACCCATCATAACCCCCCTCTCACCCCTCGTTAAAGACAGACCCTTTGGCGCCAATAAGGGCAGCTCCCGAATAATTGCCGCTGATTTATGATTTTTGAGTGATTAATGTGCCTCCTGGTCGTAAGGCAGACGATCAGAGGATTGAGGTTGAGATTAATACGTCTAAAATGTAATTTACTGTCTCTGACTCATCATCCGTTATGGTATAATCTATTATTCAAATCCCGAACTAACACCACGACCATCGGCATGCAGGCAATGCATTGGAATTTCCCCTTCTGAGTGTAAAAAATATGAATGATGAATTGGAAAGAATGATATACAGGAAGGAAATATGTATCTATAGATGCATGGTGCTTTTTATTATCATTTTCCAATACTAAATACAAATTGAATTTTCATTCCACTTTTAGTATACGTACAGTATATGAAATGAAATGTAAAATGGCACGTAAATACGTACTGCGTATGAAAAAATTAAACTACATGCTTGAGAAAGTCAAATCTCATTTCTCATACTTGGTCGAATGTCACCTTGGACGACGACAAACTAACAATTGTTTTAATCACTTGATATCTAGAAGAAACATTCATTTGTATGCAGGATATAAATATCCCTTCATGACTAAGTTAATTATATAAAAACAAAATAAATTTCATACCACAGAATTAATAACTAACTGCACAAAAGAAAATAAGAATAGATTAGTAATACATAATTATTTTTTGTTTCTTTTTCAAAGAAACCATATTAATATCCTTCCCATTGTACTGACTTGTATTCATATATTGTATCATTATAGTTTCACTTTCACAACCAACTGCAGCTTTAAATAGTAATGGGAGAGAATTAATTAATCAACGAAAGTTTCCTAACGCATATATATCATACAAGTGGCACGAGCGTCGAGCGCGAGATGTCATTTTCGCAGGCTTGATCCTGGAATAACTCGGCCTGCGTAATATAATACAATTAAATGTCCCTAGGCTAAGCAGAATAATGCATGGGAAATTCTTCAGCGAGTGGACAAGATTGTAAGTGGATGGTTGTATAAATAAAAAACATGGCCTATATACACATGTACGTACATGCATGTGTGTAGGCTGGACTGAATTAGGGGTCCATACATGGATTGGCAGTGCTGGAAATACTATTATGATTTGTGTGCTTACAAGCGCTTGTAGTACTTAGAAAATGCAGCTGAAAGCTGTTTTAATTTAATTCAATATCAACATTGTACTGTACAGAGGAGGATGTAACTTAATTACAGTACAGAACATGCTACAAGAGAATTTGTCCTCTCTTCATTCACATTGTAGTATTTGAGCAGAATATATTTTTGAAATATATCACAAGGTAAAAATACTTGTTGGTTTAAATGCCTTGTATTCCTTTACGAAAAAATACTCAATAGTGGGTGATAAGCAAAGGTTTTTCAGTGGTTACAATGCAGTACCACTCATTTACTTTTTACCATTTCTACTGACATCCCCCCCCCCACACACACACACACACATATATGCACACACACACCTACGCACTAACCATGTATACAAATAGGCACACACACATACACACACACACACACACACACACACAAACACACCTACGCTCTAACCATGTACCTTATACAAATATGCACACGCACATACACACACACAAACAACTACACGGTCTAAACCATGTATAAATAGGCACACGCACACGCACACACACACACAAACATACCTACGCTCTAACCATGTATACAAATATGCGCGAGCACACACACACTAAAACAACACATACACACACATACCCCACGTGTACCTTTAAATTATACAGAATTCTTCAGATACTATTTTAATTTGATAACTTCCTATAAAACGATACAGGCTTGAGACTGATACTGCATGTACATACATGTATGAGGCCAAGAAACATACATTTGCCTTGCTGCATTTTATCATAGCACCTTTTCCCCGGGTCCAATAATGTGATTTAAAATGCAGCAAGGTGTGCGCTTACCATCAGTTAATCTCATCATTCAGCTCTGATCTAAATTTGCGCATGTGTTGAACTCCATCTAAGCCCATCATAGGATACGAAGGTGAAGGTTTTTACTCAATCCTGTTGCAATTTTTTTTGTGAGCTAAATGCATCAATTTAATATACACTAAATTTGTGCATGTGTTGAACTCCATAAGCCCATCATAGGATACAAAGGTGTCGGTTTTTACTCCTAATCCTGTTGCAAATTTTTTTTTTTGAGCTTAATGCAGCAAGTTAATATATTCTAACACTGATTGCTTATATGAAATTAACTGCTAAAGTTTATCTCACTAAAATAAATAATTTCTCAACACCACATTATTTCAATTATACTAATGAATATCAATTTTGTTTTAATGATGAAACAAATAAAATCACATGTATCATATACAAAGTTCACTACCAGTTAATATCTCAGCACTGATCTAAATTTGTGCAGCCGTTGAACTGCATTTTATCCCACCGAATGAAGGTGAAGGTTATTAATACTCAATCCTGCTGCAAATTTAAGAGCTGCATCAATGAATTAATTAACAAAGTGATGATTCAGAAATACAGATCTGTAAAGCTTCAAAATCCTTTCTGATATTAATTAATCTCATGAAAATATACCCATCCACTCAATGTCATACATTTATAATTACGCACCTCCATAACAAATATGGTTACATTTTTAAAGTGATGTATTATAAACAAGCACTAAATTATGCAACCATTGCATAAAACATTATGCAAGCCTCCGCACTAACTTTTCTTTCTACTTGCCCATTCGGACAAGTTAAATCAATAATTTTCACATTTTACTTGCCCAAACAGGAAATTTTACTTGCCCATAAAAAGCAATGCGTACAAAAAAGACAATTAATATAATTTTGCTAGGTAGCTCAATCTACCTCTAGAGCCAATTTCTCTCTTGATTGTAGATGAGATAAGGAATTGCATTTTCTCTTGTAGTTGAACAGTTGCCCAATCAGGCAACCACACTAGACCATTTATAAACTTTCACTTGCCCGACATACATGTTTACTTGCCCTGGGCAATGGGGCAAGTGCTGCATAATGATTGAAACTGGGTATAACTTGACATATTTATGCCATGTGTTTATGATATATGAACGTAACCATGAAAAATAACCATACAGAGAAAGTTATTTTTGTATCCACTATTACCACTACGCACCATTCTCAGCTGTTAAATCTGAGAAGGGCTGTTCAGTTTCTTTCATGCCGCACTACTGTATTCTAGAAATCCACCATCATCATTTCGTATCATCACATAACTGCCCTGCCAATGGAGTGCAATTTTGAGTAACTACACTTTGGAAATTAAAATCATATTTACATTTACTCTGGCAATAATTGCTCTGAGGGCTTATCACTATTTTACTGTTTCAGTGGAAGCTACTAGGGTGTATGTTAATAGGTTTGGGGACAGTTTCCCCAACATCTATTTACTTTTGGTTAAGCTCTCTACACATTAAAAGATAATTTCATGCAAATACTTCCAACATTGGTCCTCTGGGCAAGGAAGGAGCATCATTCAAAGTCACTCGCTAATCCCATTCATCGCGTACAGCATGGGGGCTGCCATTGATGTTTATGAAACTCGGATTTGGAATTGTTTACTCTAGAATGTGACGTCAAACCCGAAATAGTCTTTTTGTTGGCTCACATTTTACCTTTTGTTGTGCACAAACCATGCGAGCTGCGAGAGCTAACAAAAGAGGCCGAGCTTGTTTGTTTGGGTGTGACGTAACATTTTAGCGCGAACAATTCAAAATCCGGGTTTGAAAAAAATACACATTTTATCAACCATTCATCACTTTTTGCAAATGTCAACAAAGTTACGTATTACCGATTACAGGAGATATTTATAAGCAGATACCAACAAAGTGTAAGTCTACCCTTGCATCGCAATGAGACCTGTGGCATCTCTTTAAATTTGCTTGGTATCTAAATGATGACACAAATAACAGCGGTGATGAATATGTATTTCCCTTCTATTTCTCGAAATAGAAGAGAAAGCGCTTGCATGCAAAACGAGAATACCACACATCTCTAATCAGTCGTGTAATTGATGAATAACGTTGTTGCATCACGTGACCTTGGGCTCCTACAGTTTGATCTCTAAACCACACATGTATGCGTGCATAGCTCCATCTATCAATAGCTCTAACAGAATCTGTTTGGCTCATTAATTATACCAGATACCACACATACATATGTATGTACAACAGGTGAAAAGCCGCTGCCATAGACATTAACTCTTTGGGTGCTAATGTCACATATTAGCACCACCCAATACACACAAATGCCATAGAGCTGTAAAATCACTGGCACTCAAAATGTTAATACAGAGAGACATAAGGCATGCATTTTTCATTCCACTGAATACATTTGGTAGTCAAAATTGAATATTTATTGCTTATTATCACCCACCAATACACATCAATCACTGAAGAAAAAGACATGAATGAAAAGAAGAAAAAAAATTCACAAACGGGCAGGTTTTGTTGAGTCACGGACTCTAGAAACAGGTTGCTGAACGTAAATTGATTTGGCAAATTAATCATAGTAACCGCTCGCTGGCATTAACCACATTAAATACATCTGCACTTGGGTATTTGTTCTGCCGCTACCCGATGAATGGATCAATACTGCTATATAGCGCTGTGTGTGTGTATGAAGCGCAGTGAGGTAGGACTAATATTTGTCATGACTTGGTCATCATGACCTTCTATAAATAAAGACTCATAAATTATTGCTCTCTCTCTATCACTTTTGCATTGAACTCATTTTCCGTTTGACACATTCTCATTCATTCATACATGTACATTCACATTCATACAAACTAACATGAATACAAATTTGCATCAATATACACATGTGGAGCGAAGAAGTTAATATTTGATATTAATAATGCATTTTATCCCCCTCCCATTCATCTGTTTAGTTGAAATATATTGTGTGTACCGTAGTAAATATGGCAATATGCGACCGGCTATAGCAAAACCCTGCACTTCATGTTTTTGAAGAAATTGGCATTTAAAGTTCACATAATGTGTATAAAAGACTTATGATCATAAAATTGAAACAATCATATATCTTCACCAATTATTGACCAATTTGTTAGAACAAAGCATCAAATGAAAGCTTGTGATGAGGCCTTTCAAATGGTATGAAAATCTACATTTTGTTTTTTATCGACAAGTGCAGGGTTTTGCTATAGCCGGTCACATATGGTAAAAATCCCTAAGTTGCATTTTAAAGCTTAAAGATGAGCCATCCCTACCCATTTATTACAGTGAGGTTATTTATACATTGAAAATATATTCTGCCTGGTAAGCTGAATAAACAATGCCGATGATGCTACTCATACTACACAGCACAAATTTTGACGTACTTTGTGAAAAATCGCAAAAGTGCGTAGTATAGTCATTTTCCCCATATAAGTAGTACTATTAATCCATGAAAGATTAATAACCACTGCATTTCTGCTATACACTCACATAGATAAGTATAGGCCTCTTCAGTATGCACTACAATTACAAATCATATGACTGAATCTGCTGCATGGATACACAACAATACACATTGCAATGCATGGCCTGCATATAATGCCAAGCTAATAGGATACTAGAGTGTGTGCACTGCATACAGCTGACATGCACAAGACAGTATAAGGGTTGGGGCTATCTAATGGAGATGTGGACTTTGTGTATATCTCTTATCTGATATTCTCCAATTTGTTGTAGCTAATTCAATACTTTCCTTTTTTGCTTTTCTTTGTATAATCAGCAGAAAGATTTGGCACCGGTATTTTGTCGTTAAAATGCACTTTTTTGCATTTTTAAAGCATAAAATATGCATTTTATATATATACGTATCACAGTTGGTGATATCTTGTAAAGGTATCCATGGACTTTGTGACTGCCCTTATCTACTGTTCTTCAAATGTGGTTGCTTAACTAATGATTTGCTAATTTTTCATTAATGTTTGTTTGGGGAAAAACATAAGCAGAAAGATTTGGCAATAATGGTTCATCATCTTACGAAGATATGGACATTGTGGCAAACCTTTTTGATATTAATAGTAAATATATAATCCATTGCGGATATAGTATCGAAAATAATATCGCTAATGATATTCGCTTGTCTCGCAATGTAAAACTAGGAATCTAAACGATCACGACGTTTCGTATGCTACTGCAATACTTTGTCAAATGATAATATCGAATGTAGACACTCGGCTTTTTATGCTCTACCGTGGCTCCCAACATCACAATCTCGCATGAGCGATTGCGTTCCTGATAGGTCAACAACGGAACCCGCTGATTGGCCGGTGCACACGGGCAAACAACCAATCAACGGAACACTGGATCGGCCCGCCTAACGAAACAGCGTACGATACGTCGCCACGACACTACCCCGAACAACCGGCCCACAACGGTTGATGCCAAACCCACGGCAGAACCCCCCTAGCCACCTTCTCGCTACAACGCTCATATCTACGTATCAATTTCAGGGCAGGGTGCCCGTATGTTCAATCAATAATAGTAAATATATAATCCATTGCGGATATAGTATCGAAAATAATATCGCTAATGATATTTGCTTGTCTCGCAATGTAAAACTAGGAATCTAAACGATCACGACGTTTCGTATGCTACTGCATACGAAATTCTTAAATTTTGGTCATTATTTGTGTTTGAAAGATAAGACACATGCACACACACACAATCACATAACCATGCACACACATACAAACATACATACACAAACACAAACACACACACACACACACACACGCACTCCCTTACACCAATACACACGCACACATGTGCGCACACACACACACACACCAACATGCACTCTGTCTATCCCCTTATCTCTCACATAATCCTATCATCACATATTGAATTAGTGAATACTACCACTATGGGTATTTAATAGTGTCCAAACCAGCCTAGTCACAAACAGCTAACAGGTGTCCCACTGGTAGCAGGTTGGAAAGCACTTTTAATTAATTTATGAAATGGACTGTGGCGTGTACAGTGTTGACCCGGCATGATTGGCACTGATATTATTAGATCTTGTACAGTATTACTCATGAGATTCTGTACAATGTAGCTCATATTCCAGGTCAAATCGCATTTACTCCTCCAACTCTATTCTGGGGGGGGGGGGGGGGGGGGGGGGGGCTTCATAAAGATCCTAAGTTGAACTTAACTCTAAGTTAGAATTAGAATTATGGAAAGCCGTTTTCTTTTAAAAGGCATAAAATGTTGTTTCAAATCACTGATTTTTTGTATTATCAAGGGGATTCCATGTTCTTGATGTAAAACTTAAAAGTCTATGAAAAATACTTGCATTTTTGCTGTTTAATATATTTGATTCAAAGGCTACAAATGACTTTCCATAATTTTTAAGTCCAACTTAGAGTTAAGTTCAACTTAGGATCTTTGTGAAACACCCCCCTGGAATTTTGTGAGCAATCACATACATGCAGGTTAAACAAAGCTTGCTCGACGACGCCAAAAAGAGATATTTCTCTTAACTCTTAAATCTCTTAAATCTCATGAAAGTCATATGCGTATAAAAAGGTGTTTAGTCAAGAGTGCATTTAAAATCTGACATTGAAGTACAATGTTACTTTCATGGTACATACGATTTTAACATCGGAGCTATTTGTGTCCCCGTTACCGCAAGGGGGTGTAAATATTTGCCATTTTAAAGAAATTGCCAGACGTGCGCGGGCTTGGGTTTGAAACGCTGCATCTATTACATCCCGACCATAAAAATCAATACACTAAACAGCACGCCTCCGCAACATCAACCCTCGCGCATATATTTTTATGTAAAAAAGAAAGAAAGAGAAAAAGGATCAAAGTGACATGGGCGCCAGCAACCCGCTACAAATCTATGAGGTATACCCAATACGTGTACACGGTTTCTCGTTACCTCTGACCGGATGTCTTTTCGGAGTGCATCGCATCGCAGGGTTCTGTTTCCCCCCCCCCCCCCCCCCCCCCCCCCCCCTCGAGGTGGGCCCCACTAACCTATTGCTGGTTGTGGAGCTAAGTGAATGAATTAAAAAGTATGGAGCTTTTTGCCCCGACCTTAATTGCAAGATGTACCCGTGTTTTGAGTGGAAAGTGGCTCTTTACGTCTCGTCTCGACTTCCCCCCGCCTTTGCAGGTCATATGCAGACATGCCGCATACCGGTATTATACAGGTTCCAAGGGCACAGCATCAAAAATACATTTTAATATCATCATACATGTTTGTTTTTTTCTTCAGACGAGCCTACATATAGCATGGTGACAAGTTTTCCACGTCTTAATACAGCAAACTCTGTGTTCTTAGGTAATGTTATAATTTCCTTTTTTTATATTTTAGTTACAAAATGTACATTTATGCTGTACATTTTTTGTTGTTGTCATTACAATCTTCTGTATCTTATTGTTTTTAGCAACAGGAATGTAATTTTTCTACGAGGTCATGAAATTTTTACGTTTTCTGCGAAACAGAAAATGTGCAACCTTAAATAGGTCCTCATGCCTATAAAAGGGTGAAGGATTCATAATGTTAATGTTCATAAAGCATGAACAAATTTATGAAATAAAATGAAATAAAGCGATGGCCCTATGGGGCTAGGGATGGCATAACATCGTCGGCATCCAATGTTCGATATTGGATTTGGATGCACGGATTCTGTACTTATTCCCCGTAACCCGAAGACATGGAGTGTTTTGATTGTGCCGGAGCAGACAGAAATGATAATATGGCAGCACATTCAGGACATGTGGCTGCATAAGATGGGGTTCTATAGATCAAGCTAGCTAAATTCTGCATTATACATGTATGTACACATGGATGACGTTCCAAGTTCCTACTTCCCAACGTTTATGCCTCCATTATTATCATTGCCATCTTTAGGAGACGGTTCAATATATGAATTTTAAATCTCTGTACCCTAGGATTGCGCTCAACAGACCAGTGTAGTGTTTTTATTCCATGTGCACTCTTCTTGGTAATAATTAATTTTATTTCATAAAATATTTTCTTTTTCAATAACTTTTTATTGATTGACATAAATTTAACTTGTAATATACAAAAGTTTAACCATCTGAGTGACAAATAAAATTTAAAGAACGCACTTGATCCAGTCCTTTAGACCAGTTTACACAAGTAGTAATACATCTAACATTCATCTACAATTAACAGAAAGGAAGTTCAGTTTGACAACCACTTTTCAAAAGGAAATGTACTTGAATTAGCCCTGTGGATTTTACAATGGGGTTATTATTTTCTAAAAAACATGTACATCAAATACAAAAGAATTAACTCCATTGTCTGAAACAGAAGTTGCTTTAATTGAGTGCATAATAACAAATAGTTGAGAAAAATACAAGAGTTACCATTATTTTAGAAACTAACTAATGTGCACATACCATAAAAAGAAGATTTCTCATTAAATATTTCTGCTCCACTGGGCTTTCTGATATGTCTGACAAAAAAAAGAGGCTATGTATTGTAATGGTCTTAAACCAACATCATCCCTGTCAAAATAGCATTGAGGTGCACCTGTAAAGTGTCAGATATTGCCCAAAATGACATTTGAGACTGCAATCCTGTACCAAAATCATTATAAGATATGTCTGAATGATGTGTGAAAGTTTCATTGAAAAAGAACACTGCTTTCCTGGTTAAAAAAGCGAAAATATGCGTCAGCTTTTACAACGGACATTTATGAGGTTTATGACCGTTAATTAACGCTTTTGAGCTGAATGATAGATATCGTCATACTAAAGGGGCATTTGAAAAAATCTAACCCTATTTTATTCTTCTCTTACCATGAGCTAAACAACACGGTAGAAGAGAAACAAGGAAGCTCCCAAGTCATTTTCGTGGAGTGAGACACTTTTACAGGCGTCCCTTTAATGCATAAATAGTCGTTTGAATATGGATAGATGGTGACATGTCAAGCTCATCAGATACAGTAAGTGTGGATATAAGTGTACATTGTAAATGTATGTCTCGATCTAGTCAGAACAAACATGGGCATGCATCTCCTGAATATTTGTACAACAATTCATGAGTTCTGCTTCCATAATCCTACATATAAAAACAATAATAATAATAAGCAGTTATGCCCTTGCAATGCTTTTAAAAGATCCATTAAATAAACATATTATGTAATCATTTATGGTAAGCTTACAGTGAGATCAGTGAAATGAGGCTCTGCCATTACAAGTCTTAATAATCACGATGGATAATGGTAATATACTTGGATTTGGTATATGGAGGAGAAAGTTCCTGAATATTCGTAGCTCATTTCAAAATCCCTGCTCCTATAGTCCTGGATAGGTAGTTATGCTCTGCAAATAAATTGTATACAAAATGGCAGTGGAATTATATACATAATAAACTCTTGAGATAAGTGAAATGAGGCTCTGCCCTTTACAAGTCTTAACCTGGTGATACATGTTGATATACTTGGGCTTGGTAGATGTAGAGGAATATTCCTGAATATTCATAACTTAAGTGTATGATGACTCTACTTCCATAATCCTGGATAAATTACATGTCATTATAAACTAAATCCCTGACATTCGGTTTGTCGAACATTAAACAGTCCTTAATGTGATTCTGAATATCTTTTGAGGAAATCATGTATGGGTATGTGAGATCAGTTGATGGCGGTCATTACCAGCAGTATAATACTCTGCAGATGCACATTATGTATCGTTGGTTAAGCACAAGAAGGGCGCTAAGTCACTTTTTGTACGTCAGAGATAATCACGTTTGAAGTTCTGTTGCCTTGGGAAATCCAAATTCAATGCACTTTTATTTTTTATGTGAATACATTCCTAAAATTAGAAATATGTATTATCAGAAGACTTTGAAGCACATACAGAAGCAGAGCTGCCAACCTTGATTTAGAAAAAAATAAAAATAGAATGACATGACCCCAAAAAATGAATTTTCAGGAAAAAAACAGAATTACCAAAAAAGCACAAAAATCGCACATAGCTTTAATACTACATACTGAAGTTTGCGCACAAAATTAGACGATCAATTTGAAGATCGTATATTTTAATTACGTGCATATTACAGTGTTTGAACGTTTTAAGACGTTCAAACGTAAGATTTTTTTTTTTAAAGTGTAATTTGTCTAATTACTCGCCGTAACTACATTAAAGTTTTAAGACCTTCAAACCTAAGTTTTTTGGTTCTTTTAAGCGTAATTTGAATAATTACTCGCCATAATTACATTTAAAAACTTTAACAATTAATTACAGCAAAAACGTAATAGTTGGCAGCTCTGCAGAATTAGGCTTCGACCTACAAGATAGTATGCAGAACTCATTTTAGACAAAAATCGTCTAAAATCGTCTTAAAGGGGTAGTTTAGTTTTGGTAGAGAGGGCGCTGCACATCGCAATTTCTTTGTGAGGTAATGAAAAACTGAGTGTCGAATTTGAGAGAACATCCAATTTTAATGGCCGAATAAACTTTATTCGGTCAAAATCAGTCCAGAAACGGCTGAAATATCAATACATATATCTGATCTTATAATTATTTGGGGCCCAAATAATTAGATGAATTTTTCAAAAAAATTTTAAAATGCTTACACTTTTTCAACAGTTTTCAAAAGCATTTTTTAAATAGTTGTTGATGATCTCTCTATTTAATCATAATTTCAATAAAACATCACATGCATAATTTTGGTTGAAAATGGTTGAAACCAATGCCTTTTAAAAAAGCGCCCTCTTGTGTTTTAATGGCTCTTTTTGAATGATAATGGTCTTTTTACTTAGTCGTTTGTAATTTTGTATACCTTTCGAGCATGTGGAGTTATAACTATTAGTTTATAATGTTACTGTCCAGGTTTGGTTACTAAAGTTCAGCCTTACCAAAACTGTACTACCCCTTTAACGCCCTTCTCACTCTCACTCTCACCCTAGTACATGATCATGATCATGCGGCCCGTAGATTATCATGATGCCATGTTGAGCTTCGTTTAATGCTTCCACATACACACACCCATCCTATAAAGCCCCCTTCAATAAAGCTACACTTGGGCTTGGGTAGATGAAGAGGAATATATTCTTGAATATTCATTATAACTATAAACTGTATGATGATTCTACTTCCATAATCCTTTTATTCTCCTACTTATTTTGTTTTTGAAATTGAAATTTGGAAAGTTGTACAGAAATAATATTGCTTGCAGCCAAATGACCAAATTATAGACATTTTACCGTAAAAAGTCACTTTAATAAGACAAAAAAAACTCTGTACATTGGTACTTAAATGATACAACAAAGATACATGAAAAGGCAACAGGTAGCATTATTTTAAATTCAACAAAAGTGGTGGGGGTTTTTTTAAACAAAGAAATGAGAACTCCCATTTCTTTAATTTTAAATATGCAGAAGAAATGAAAGATAGACGGCCTTAAGTGAATTACCTTCACGAACTTAATGGGTGGAATTCACAAAGGAGGTTTGTAGGAGGTTTGTACAAACCATGGTTTTACCATGGTCTACATCTATGGAATGCTGCTCATATACAAGTAAATTGTAAATCAACATTGTTAACAAGGAGTTAACAAGGAGTTTACATTCTTTCTCCATCAGTTTACAAATGGCATTCCATAGATGTAAACCATGGTCAAACCATGGTTTGTACAAACCTCCTACAAACCTCCTTTGTGAATTCCACCCAATGTGACTGAGAACAGCTTTCCAGCATGGGTAGGTTTGAACATCAAGTGCTATGTGCCACTCATTATTCAGGGACACATAGCACTTAAACTTCTCTTAAGTGTGATACACGTTCTGCGGTTATTTTCTATCTTTAATACATTTCTTGCACCGTTCTCAATCAATAATCGTGGATAATGTTGAAGTCACATACCGAATAAGTACCTTAGGTTGACCAGTAGCTTGCCCAATGTACATTGCATACTCCCAGCTATTTACAGTTTAACACAGTCCCATTGCATATAAACTAGGTACAAACCCTCTCACACCTTAAAGGGAGCTAGTAACTTTGTTGAAATGTGCAAAAAGGGAAGAGTGGTTGATACAATGTATATGTTGTTATCTGATATGTCCACTGGGTGTTGTGTGAAAATTTAAAGTTAAATAGACATTATATGGCCACGTAATGAGTAAAAATGCAAAGTGATATTCACTAACTCATTGCACTCACTTTGTACACGGTTCTGACGATCCAGTGGATAATTTAACATCTGCACACTTCAATCATAAATATCTTTTTAACGAAAAGGAAATTCGAAAAACCGAAACCTGTCCATTCTTTGTTTGTTAATACGAATACAACTACCGTATTTGCCGGTGTATAAACCGCACCTGTGTATTAACCGCACCCCCATTTTAAAAAAATGAAAAATGAAAAAATGAAAAAAGTGCGGTTAATACGGTATTAACCGCACCCCCTTTTTTTCTCTCTTTTTTTTTGAAAAAAGGTGCGGTTAATACACCAGCAAATACGGTAGGTACAAGGAAACTGCTAGAATTCCAAGTGGAATTTGAGGATTTGGACAATGTTACTAAGTCCCTTTAACCCAATTAGGACTGGTCAAGAAAATGCTTGGGCTGTGGCCATTGAGAATGCGTATTATATCAAAATTGATCTTCTTTAATATGTTAAAATTGCCAGGGGTATAAGGCTTTGGTACACATGACCATGTAGATTACGGGATGGGCTTGAAAATGACATTCATTGCAACCCCAGGCCAAAATGTCACAAAGGGTGCATCTGATATGTAGTCCACAATCAGAGCTTCAAAACATGTTTTTAGGATAAGCTTCCATACGATTAACAATTATCTGAAACATGTTTTAATATGATGACAGCTAGACAAGTGTATAACTCCACTCATGGTATAAAGCATACTTGTAAGTATGTAAAGCATTATTTTGAACATGCACAAGTAAAATTGAACCCCAACCCAACTTACTACATGTACAGTACAAAGCATAGTACAAAGCATTCTACAAAAGCCAAAGGCTCAAGGAGTGTTTTCAAGAATGCCACATATGACTACGTCTAGAGGGTGAAGGGGTTGAGGGCTTGCCCTTTGCAAGAACAGAGTACAGGGAATATATGTTACCATCTATCCAAAGCAAAAATGTCACATTGTAACCCAAGTCACCATTCCACATTTTTCCTGTGTCTCCTTGGACATGTTACATGCACTCCTAGCTATTTACAGTGAAACATTACCTCCATCTCGCACCAAGAAAGCCTGGGGTAGAGGATTGCTACACACGACCGTGGATGGGGAAGGGGTGCGAGTTTGCCCCTCAGCAAGAACGCGGAATTCAATACCGTCCGCGGTCACGTGACTATCGACCGGTATTGATCAGAATATGACAAATACACTTAAAATGCCAAATTATGCATCCATTCAATATTCAGATTTATACGTATTCATATGGCAAATCCAACTCTTTGCCTAAACGAAACACGAAGGGCATTGTGTGAATAAGTCAAGGTGAAAGGACACACACGTGCACTCCGTTTTCATTCCACACACAAAAATGTCAGTCTTTTCAATTCTTAGGAATCAAATCCCACACAAAAAAAGATCTTATACGTTTGCTGCACACTCATCAAGACATAAAACATTTAACCTCGCCCAATTTGAAGGGGCATACGTTTGAATATTGGCTAAGTTTTATAAAGGTCTATTCTTGTTCCCTTTTGCTGTTTCTTCAGTTAAAACTGATTTGACTGGTGTTCAAGGTTGACTTTACATTAAGTCCTTCACGCTACAAACTATGAATTACTGTAGACCATGTACCTTTTAAAGAAAGCAGCACATACTTTAAAACCATGGAAATTATCTTCCTTAATAATCATCCTAAATTGAAGAAAATATAAATTGGGGTTAAAAATGTGATTACAACTAGGGTATGTTTTACTACAAAAATGAGATGGGATAGAAATAAAAGTAACTATTGAGAAATGATACCAGCTGTGCATGACAATTGGTTAACCTGTTCAACCCCATGTTCACACACAAAAATTTCATCCCTTAATCATGACTAAAGAATCAGGAGCTGACTAAAGAATCAGATCCTGATTAGGAAATTGTCGGAAATTGTGTGTCTGAACGATCACTCAACGAAACAACGTATAGAGAATCATGATTAACGAACCGGGGGTTTGAAAATCGTTTCGTACGAGAGCTGACTAAAGAATCACGGTCGTTTCGTGTGTGAACGTCCGGTGACTCGCTAATCACGATTAACGGGGCGTGGCTTAACGTGACCGCGCGCAAAGGAGACCTGACCTCTCATTTCAGCAGACAGAAAAAAGACAGAACACTACGCAGTAGCAAACTGCGCACTTATACGATGTTTTCGAGCAGCTGAAGGCCAGCTGGTTTGGGATCTTGTTATTGCATTATTGTGTGTGTGAACGTAGGTTTAGTTTCGTTAATCATGATTCTTTAGTCATGATTCTTTAGTCATGATTAAGGGATGAAAATTTTGTGTGTGTGAACACGCTGCAAGACTGGTCCTGAAAATACCACAGCTATGGTGTAAGAAGAATGTACATTATAGCAGAATCAAATATTTTTGAACATTTGGGTTAATAGTCATTTGAACCTGAAAATGTAAAGAATTCAGACATCTAACAATTCACTCATATAATAAATCTAGTGAAAAAAAAAACCCAAAATAATCTTAGAGAGACCATATTGAAGTCAAGCAAGATCAAACACGGAACAAACCATGGGAGGTTAGGGGTATCGCAGGCTATTTACAGAACTATGAAATACTACTCAATCCTGTGGCACTATAAACAGTCTAGCAGACACATCAAAACACACCGCCCTGTGATGGCTCCCACTGGGGGCAACCTGTTAGCATGTCAAACAGTTTAAAGGGAAGGGTGTGCTGTGCTTTCGAGGGCGCTTCAGACAGAAAAAGAGTGTCTGAAAAGAGAAAAAGTACTTCAAAATAGATCAATATTTGGACTAATGGGGGGGGGGGGGGGCACACCTTACGCATTTCTCTTTATTTTGTAAAAAGCATGGTACCCTTATGTTTTCTATTGTTTTTCTCAATTTTGTTTTTGGGGGAAAGCCTCCAGGGGGGTGCCCCCTGTGCCCCCCCCCCCCCCCCCCCTAGTACCTACGCCACTGATAGTGGTTATTTGCAAGTCGGTAATGAAGCAGTAGAAATGTTACAATTGTGAAATTGGTCTATCAAATTGTCATAACGAAAATATGTTCCAACACAGTGATAAATGTGAAGCCTGGTAATTTCATCATAAGTTGCTTATAACTCAGGAATTCCCTAATACCTTGTGAACCTGGGATTTTCATGCTCTGTTTATATGTTTAACTGCGAATGTCAAAATTTGTTTGGGGAAACTTTACAAAAATAAACAACACAGCACAATACTGCAACCGTACCCTTTAATGTTCCTCCTCTAGGCCACACCCTACACACCCTTAGGCTCCGCCCACCAGACAGCCTGCTGACAATACAGTGACTTGATTGGGTCAGGGAGGTCATGGGGTCAACTGGCAAGCACTGCGGGTGAACTTGTCAGCCACATGCTGGCTTGTCTTGTTGATACCATGGGAATGTACACAGGAGTCTGATCAGTTACAGGGTCTGTTTACAAGGGTGCCATTAACTTGTTTGGTGGAGTAGATGGAGTCTGGTTGTTTATTAGAATTTCATTTATTATTGGACTATTTGGACCGTAATTTTGTGTGGCCTACTTCTGTGACCTGACATTCTGGTACTTTTTAAAGATATTTATTAGGACTATGATAGTTTTGATAACTGAAATAACTGAAAAATGCACAGATGGTGGGCGAATTTGCCCACCAAATACGAAAAAGAGAAAAAGTGGTACTTTTTAAAGATATTTTTCAGGACTATGATAGTTTTGATACTTTCATGAAGGTGAAAAATGAACAGATGGTGGGCGAATTTGCCCACCAAATACGAAAAAGAGCCCTTGAAAATGTGTTTGTTATTCATGCTGGCTTGTCTGTCTGGTTTAGATCATGAGAAAGGACACTCCCCAGGGAGTGTAGATGGTGCACACAATGTGTGCTGATCATTGTAAAGCGCTTAGAGATGATTATCAATCACATTAGGCGCTATATAAATCGAGTATTATTTTTATTATTATGGGTCCTCTCAATTCCAATGGATGTTCACAAGGCTGAAGAGTGAAGACAGCAGAATGGTTATCACTCTCACAAGATGTTTACTTGCCTGGCGTTGCAGTTTGGTAAACATTTTGTTTCCATCTAAGGGACCCCATGGAAGATCAGCCATGTCTACATAGACGGCCCTGAATGGGACATATCCCTCCAAATCCATTGTATTTATATTCAGTGAATTATGTACTATTATTGTTCCTATACTCTGTGATGTTTTTAATTGTGATTTCAGAAAATCAAATAAGTAAATAATAAATCTTCATTAGAAGTAGTTTAGAAGCCTGATGTGAGAACTTTCTAGGACTCTAACAAATCAGTTTAGACTTTCAAACAATAAAACTGTACCTAAATGTAGTTTTGAAGCTCTATTCAAAAGAAAAACATTGATTGATTGTACAATTAATTAACCGATAGAACAATCAATCAATTGATAAGTGTGATTAATTGTAAATCCTCATGTTACATGGCCCAGATCTTCCTTGTCATCTCAAGTCTTACAATGTGTTGTGAACAGGACCAGACTCTCGCTGTCAGACCAATCAGCTCTGCAGGAAGACCTTGATCCTACAGATGGCATGGTCCAAAGTCTGCTCATCTCTGCTGAGAAAGCAGCTTCTCTGTGGTAGACTACACCGCAACACATTAAAGGGACTAAGTAGGTAACATTGTCCAAATCCTCAAAACTTACTTGGAACTCTAGTGGTTCGCTCATACCTTGTCATATTCATATTAACAATAAAAGCACGGGACAGGTTTTTAAATTTTTTATTTCCATTTAGTTCAAAAGATATTTACGAATGAAGTGTTCAGGATGTTAAACTGTCTACGGGATAATTTAAGCCATGTACAAAGTAAGTTGCAATGGTTTATAGTGAATATCACTTTGCATTTTTGCTCATTTCTCGGGCAAAAAAACATCCAATTACCGTGACATTTTCACACATTACTTTGTGGGCATATCAGATCACACCAATACACATTTTATTAATCACTCATAACTTTTTGCACTTGTCAACAAAGTTACTAGATCCCTTTAAGGACTGGTCCCCAAAAAACTGGGCCTATGACTATGTCTATGAAGAATGTGTGCTTTATACACAAATCAAGTTCTCTCTTATGTTGGGATGTATGGAAAATGTTTGTACATGTAGTACAACATTCAATGGCAAATATGTTTGATACCAAAATCATATTGTTTTGTTGGTTAATATGTAATGTATAAATGAACCTGGAACTGATACCATCTAGGCATCTACCAACATGAAATAAATATTCAGGTTTCAAAACAAAGAAATGTGTTTACTCAACATGTTTAATATTTGTATTTTGTGTCATACATATATATATTTCTCGTTATTGGGAGCTTTTTATACTATACAAGTCTGTAACTTCCTGAAGTGATCCAAGATTCAAATTTCTACATGGAATTATGTATGACTGCTAAATATCGTGAATTTATAAATCGAAACTGAAAATTAATGTTTGAATTAGTATTCTTCCATCAAAAGTTACATTGCATATGATCATGATGGGACTTATAAACTATTATTCCCATCCTTTGCGAAACATTTCAACAAAGAATCAACAGGAGATAAGGCAACCGCAAACACAGGATATCATGAATTCCAATATAAATCATGTGATGTTTTGATTGTTTAATCCTAACTGCAAGAGTAACAATACAAGGGTAGACAAGTAGGGCATCAACAGCTTCGCAATAGTGTGGGGGGGGGGGGCATCGCGAGGGAGCAAAGCCACTGAGCGGTAGTGGGTGTTGGAGGGGGTGTACCCTTCCCACTGTAGGGAGCTTTAATATATTTTTTTTTTTTTTGGGGGGGGGGGGGGGGGACTTGAAATTGTGCGATTTGTTGAATACCTGATACAGAAATTGTCCATGATATGTATGCACATCTATGGAATTAAACATACATAATGTATAAAAATATAGTATGAAAAAGTGAGGGGGGGGGGGGGGGGGGGTGACAACGATATGTCCCCCGTCCCCCACTTGCTGACGCCCATGAGTGTAGATAGAAAATCAGGTGGTTTACAAAACATGTCAGTCTAGGAGCAATGCCCTTTTGAAGATTGAAGACCACTTAATTTCTGACTATAAATTTCGCACAGCAGATTTAGGAGGCACGGATTCTTATATGAAGGTGGCATGGTTGTACTGTAAAGAAATCTACGACTACTGTATTTACCAATTTCTTCATTATTTGCCAATGGGGCGATAAGGAGCTGAGAGTCTGGGGCAGGGGGCACTATAAAGGGGGCCTGAATTCCCATTGGAAGGTGGGCTATTCCCCCATCACCCCCCCCCCCTCCCCTCCCCTACAAGACAGCATTACTAAAGTGCAGCTGCAGTGTAATTTGATGATCAATCATGATGTTGCTTCATATCATATCAAGTATTCTTGACATCTACAAGGTGTAACCATAGGCTCCATCCACTCTAATTCTATTTTTTTCTTATTCTTTTTTTTTGGGGGGGGGGGGGGGGTGGGGTGATGCAGGTAAGCAGTTTTTAGTAGCCTTTTTTTATTTTCTTGCTTTTTCAGCTAGTTAGGCCAGTAAAACAAATTCCTCTCAATATTTGGTGGCCAACAAAATGACAATTGCATATTATGTGCAAATTGTCCTATATTCAAAAAAGCATTCCATTAACTTATAATACAACTGTACAGTATGTAACTAGGATTGTGGCGAGACTTGACAAGGATACAACATTTTTCTTATTCTGTCATCGTTAGTTTCGATCTAGTTGCCCACTCGAGTTGTCATAATTTGACTTTCAATTATGCTGGCCTGAAGGTAAGTTTTAATGAGCTAGTGTAAGTGCCCAGCCTTGTAAACTTTGTGCAGAGCCCTTACACTAGTAGAACAAACCCAGAAACTATACTGATGACTGATGTATGATAATACTGAGTTTCCCTGTTGTATGCAAGACATAGACATAGATTTTTCCTCGATAATGTTTAGCAATGCGGTCTTGTTTGATGATTATGTGATAATAGCCTTTTTGATGATTATGTTTATAGCCTTTTTGATTAATGTATTTACCTTGTTTGACATGTTAAACTAATTTTTAGCCTTTTGATGATTATGTTTATAGCCTTTTTGATTAATGTATTTACCTTGTTTGACATGTTAAACTAATTTTTTGTATTATTATATTTGGATGTACAGTCAAACCTGTACTAGCGGCCACCTGTCTATAGCGGCCACCTGCCGTTAGCGGCCACATAGAATTCCCCCCGAGGAAAATACAGTGTTATACACACTGTCTATAGCGGCCACCTGCCTAACGCGGCCAGCGGCCACTGTTTTGGCTTCCCAAACTCATTTTTTTACCGTCTGTAGCGGCCATCAATGTTCGGTTTGGCCGTAACTGCGGGCGTGCTAGTTTGATATTTTCCGATGCGAAGCTGGTATACTTTGCCGTGAAAGCGAGCTGGCAGCATAAGCTTAGCGAACAATATAACCATAGTCTACTCTAGGGCTGAAGAATTACCCTGTCCCTGTAGCTTTTGAAAAGTGCCGCCTCAATAATGAATGTCAAGTTTAAAAGCCTAAAATGGCCGTTTGTTTTGTTTACCTCGTCCGCCGACTGGTCTATTTTTACTCACTCATTGTTTCCGTGAAGCGATCGCTAGCTAGCTTTCAGCTGAGCTACGCACTTGAGACGGATTAGCGCGCGCTCATAGCCCTGGCTGAACATCCGTGTTATTGTTCATGCACGCATTGCAAGCCCCGTGGTTGTGATCTTTTATCGATCGATGAGTGCTAGCTGGCTCTGGCCGCTGACGTCCGCGCGCGCGCTACCGCTGCGCTGAGCTGCGGCGACAGCTCAGGGACTTTGATCATGCATGCAACACACACATGCATGCACAATGCACACTTTCACCGCATTGGGGATCGGACCGGATCGGATCTAAACCGGTTTGTATAGCCTCGTACATTTAAATGTTTGTGTTGTCTTTGCAAAACATTTTATTTAATGAAAAAACTTATCAATGAAGTTTGATATGAAATATTTTCCTACACTTATACATTTTTGCTCTCATCGTCGTATTTTCTAGAACTTTTTTTTTCAATCAAAAATATTTTTTTTACGTAACATCATTTTGTTCAGGCAAAGAATAAAAATATTCACACGATCGCGCGCGCATTGCATCTGCATCATATCGGGAGCTCGAGATCGAGAGTTGTTTCTTCGACAACAACGAACGACAGTCGGCCAAACAGACGACGATGGTAGATTTATTTCGGAAGGTTTACATATAATGAAACTTTTCATTATTTTCTCAACACTAATCACACAAATGTACTTAAAAAATAAGACAAGTTTCCAAGGTTCTGTTCTTTTATTTCATATGCATGTAAATGTTGTTTATAATTATGTTCATGTGTGGGCTACATGTGGTAATGGTATTGATGTTTATATTATAAACACACGTGCTTAAAAAAACAAAATGGCCGCCAACCTGTCTATAGTGGCCACCTGTCTATAGCGGCCACTTTTGAAGTTTCCCTTGAGTGGCCGCTATAGACAGGTTTGACTGTATTTTAATTATAACTGTGTTTTTACCTTGTACATGACTATGTAATTCAGCCTCGGCTGCAAATATGTCATTTTCAATAAAACCTTTATTCAATTCAATTCAATTCAATAATAACTTTTCTTTGGGGGATAATGTGAAGCCATGTAGAGATTCTACTTCAATTCATCATTGAATTATTAAGTACACCCACGACACAGCAGTGCGTTAATCTTCAGTCATGAAGTCTGCACAATATATACGGAAGAAGAAGAAGAAGAAGTGCTACATGGTATTTCCCCCAAAACTCCTACACACAACAAACTTTAAGTTCAATCAGCATACATGTATACACAGATAGTCTGTCTCAACAATGCAAATCTATTCGGCATGGGTAAATTTATTATTCCCAAACCACAAGGTCACGTGTGAGAAAACATTCTTCTTCCTTTTTTACTTCCAACAACGCACAGACAGAATTCTTTTGGGGTCTTTGTGTGTTAGAAAAGTGCAGTGCCAAGTTACCATTCTAAAATATGTAATGATATTGCTGAAATTTCTTTTTTTCCCTCTTTTTCTTTAGACCAAAATGGTATTGCTGACATTTCTTCTTTTTTTCCTTCTTTAGATGTAGATACTAAAAATAAACTGTGCCAAAGAAATATTTTGCAGTTCAAAGAAGATGCAAATTTAATAACAGAAATTATACATTATCTGCAATTCAAAATCATTATATATTGTAAACCAATAAGTCAAGCATTTTTATATTACTATATTTTATC